>ML279358.1:0-47318 GCA_005239495.1 Nicotiana undulata | reverse complement strand
CCCCCCCCCAAACCCCTCATTTTTGAGACCTCTCATCTCTCTCTGTTGGCCCTCTCTCTCTACTCTCTCTAGAATCTTCTGGCTCTTTACCTTCTCTGATGGCCTCAGCCTTCATCTCCGGCCACTCCCAGGATCATCCCTTCAACCACCGACCACCGACCACCATGAAGCTATGTTCTCCTGTCACCTTGTCTCTGAGACCCTTTGAGACTTCAACCATGCCAGAACGGCCGTGGAGGCTCCTGCCTGGGCGTTTTCGGCCTTCTCCGACGAGGATCAACCCGGTGGTGTTCCGGCTACCACCCTCTCTGAGTATTACACTAGGTTTTTCAGTTATCTATGGGTTCTCTCTGAAACCCTAGTTCTGACCTTTCAACTTCTCTTAAGATCTGCATTTATCTCAGCGATTTTCATCTACATTTCTTAAAAAACCTGGTATTCTTCGAATGATTTTCGTTTTCTAAGAACTAGGGTTCTTCGAACCCCTCTTAAACGATTTTAACCTCTGATTCCTTAGTTTTATTTTTTACGATTCTTCTTATGTTCGCTTGTTTATTTGAGGTTTTTCTACTTTGTTTGATTCTTTGCTGAAACCCTAAATCCTTAATCGAAACCTAGTTTCTAATTTTTTGCTTTCGATCTCTATGCTTACTTGTTCGACATGCTTGCATGTCCTTCATGAGTGTTCTGGGTTTCGTGTGTGGTCTATGTGCTTTGTGTTTCCTGCTAGGGTTTGGCTGATTTTGCTCGATACCTGTTATTTATCGAGTCTAATTGCTCGCTATTGATTCTTCACATGATTGTTACACTGATTCTATGTAATTACCCGTTAAGCTCGTGATATATGCCCTATGCCTATGATTTTGAATTGCTTCTTTATCTATGTGATACTTTCCTTGTTTATTACTGATTCTCTGTTATTTTCAAGCGTATCTCCTTGAACCTATTTTCAGAATTCAAAATTGGTACGCTGCCCTATTTTTATGTTAATAAAGACTTCCTTAATTGTATGTTATAGCCTTAATAAAGGATTTATACCGTATTACTCTTATTATAGTAAAATCAGTTTTGCAATGATTCCTTTTCCTTATTTAGCTTTGATTGTGTCCGTTTGAACTTGATTCCTTAATTAAGGGAGTCCATATCCCTAATTAATATTGATTGGACATTATTCCCATACTTGTGTTAAGCCATTGTTCCTTGCCTTATTTGTTTAATCATTTTCAGCATTATAAGTACTCCCTTCTTTTTTGCATAACGGACAGACTAACATTGGGCAGTCGAACATTTGCTCAATTCTCTATAGAATACTCTCTTGTGTTCTGCTTCTTGTCTCTCTCTCTTGTCTCTATTGTTACTCTTTGTTTCTTACTATTAGCCGGCTGCTAAGTCAAGGCTAATATTGTGCTATTCACTACCTTACTCCTGCTCTTTGGTTGCATAACTGGTATGTTTCTAGTATTCCAAGCAACATGCTTCAATATTATTTTAATTTCCTATTGTTCCTATTATGCTTCTATTTGTGTTTCTATTGCCTGCTATGTCACTAGCATACCTAATCTCTTTATATGATCTCCCTTCTTCTTCTAGCTTAACACTGACTCCTGCTCTATTCCCTATGGTTCATTAAGGCTTGTGGGATCACTAGACTATGTGATTACTGTCTCTTTTTCCCCTTTGCATGTCTAGCATGTCTCCTTCATCAACTGCCTAGCCTCTCTTCTGTGATCTCTTTAACAGTTGTATAGTTGCTTATTACTTCCATGAAGTTATCCTCCATGTGTGATGAACTTGTAATTGAAATTGGTTATTTTCTATCATATAAACTCCCTAAATTCTGTCTGTGATTGTTTCTTATGACTCTACTGAATCTGTTGCCTCTCTTCACCAGTCTTTATGATGTCTTCATAATCTATGTGACTCCTTGACTGTGTGGCTAATCCCATTTTTGTCTGCTTATATAAATGTCACTTATATGTTTTCTTTAGTTAATCTTGTACCCTCATCTTTAATATGTGATTTGCTCTGAGTATCAATCATGTGCAAGTTACTATCTGTCCCCAACCCCTGTCTTTGCTTGTGATTGTTTTCTGACTAGTTGGTGTTGCCTCCTTTATTCAAAACTAATCTAATGTTACCCCTTCATCCATTTCCCTGTTTGTTCGTTTGCTTGGAAATCTACTGAGTTGTGATTAATGCTATTATTTCCTATTTCAAAAGTTATTTTCTTCTGTTAATCTTTAAGTGATTTTCAAATCCCTTGTCTTAATCTTTTTTAAGCACTTCACAATTCATAGACTTTTAGGTTCCAACTCCCTCAGTGTATGCATCGCTTAGGGACCATGAGTTCCCTCTGAACCTTGAGACACTGAGGTAAGGGTACTCTACACTGTACTTGTTTGACCATGGGCATTTTCTGGGTGCTGGTATTGGCCAGGGCCCTTCACTAAGGCCTTTGGGAGCTTTGCCGCACCCAGGATAATGTAAGGCTGTGGAATTAAGATGGGGGAGCCTGGGAGATAGGCCTGATTGAAGGCTCCCTATAGAATAACTTCTTATTTTCCTTCTTATTATTGTAATTCATTTATTATGGTATGTAATAATTTGTAAACGAATATTGGGGCTGGATAGTGAATATAGGGACTATGCATGCTTAGTTTAGTAAACGGGTAGGAAACATGCTTATAGGGTTTTATTTACTTATCTGTGCAGTAGATAACCTGTCTAGGACATGCATTTACCTTATTAGAAATCATGCTTTAGGTCCTTTATTGCAGCATGTTATCATATTTATTTCGTAAACCATGACCACAACTAATAATTGCAAAAATAAATAAATAATGAGACGGCTTTAGAATGCCATCACTACATTTTCATAATCATAGCATTTAGAAGCCATGTTTTAGCTATCCCTATGTGCATTAGATATCATGTCATTTAGGATTTCATATCTATTTGAGTTACATTTGTTGAACATCTGAATCAGCATGTTAATCTAATAGTCTCGTAAAAATGTATTTAACTGTTCGAAACTAGTGGTTAAAATGTGAGGGTCACTTTTATAAGCTCTCTCACTTTCTTTTCATTTGTCTTGCATCATGTGTTGTTTACCCGTAATCTTCAATGCAATATTATCTCAATTTCTCAACTGGTTATCCAACTATATGATCTGATTTAATTAACCTCACTTTTATGTACTCTACAAGCACAGAGTGGGCAAATTTCCCCTTTACTACAGACTTCTAAATGTCTTCAACTCTGTTTAAGCTTGTTGATTCCAAATGCCGTTCTTAGTTGTGCTGCCTTACTATCTATTTTCATTTGGTAACTCTCCTTGTGAACCTAATTTTATGCCTTATGGCATCAAGGGTCGGGGTATGTTCCTTTTGTTAGGATAAAAGGATATTGCTCGCACTCCTTGTGAGATTTTCTCCTAAACAGTCATCTACCTACTCTACTTGTCCGTGTGACTAGATAACTTAGGTTACTCTTCTCCGATAAGTGCATCGAGACTTCTCACCCTTTCACAATTATTCATACGGTCGCTTCGAGGCCTTATTCTACACTACCTCGTAATGATTTTGAGTACTTTCTCTCCATTGTTATTGATTTTCTAGGGCTACGAGGGCATGCCTCATGGGTTCCAAAAGTAATAACTTTCCTTAAATTTCACGCTTAAATTGCCATGATTTCAAATCAAAGTGTGTCCCCTTTTCAAAAGTCTTAAATGGGTCGGATTTTATGAGGTTATGTGACTTTTTGCTCACTCGACTACTAGGAGTATTGACAACGTCATGGTCATGTATAGGGAATTTTGCTACCTCTGGCATTCCACCGCCGTGGGAAGGGGTAGATTGTTCGAGTTATGATAATCTCATAAGTAGATGACTTCTTTTCCATCTTCATGCGCTTGTGGCATAGAGTCCTTGAGTCACTTATTGTTAGGAGTGAAATACAATTCCACGTATTTCATTTGCGTCCTCATTCACACCCATGTTGCAAGAGTCTTACCATATGAACTCAACTACTTACCTTATACTCAGGGACACAATCGGCGTATCCTACTTGATCAGTTCTTTAGAGTCTCAAGTTCACATACATGGTATCCACCTTATCTAAGAATACTAGTTACCACTATGCTTCACTTATCTGATAACTAATGTAGTCACCTGGATTAAACCATGTCGGCATCGTTAATATAGATCCTCGTGTCTCTTAGCATATAACCTCATAAAATACTCTGCTCAGCACATTAATGGATTCTTGAATAATTCCAGCACAGTCTTGAACCCTGTTGCTCCTTACTGTATTAGGTCTATTTGGTATTGAAGGTTCAAGTGTGTCAAAGTCACCCTGTGATCTCATATATTCAGTAGGTAATTTTATTGTCAATTTATTATAGCACATCTTAGAGTAATCGTGAAGGTCACCACGGGTTTAGTTTGGGTGTTCGCATAGAGATTTAGAATTCAGGAGGGTGAACCGGTTATTCTAAAAAATTTCCCCTATAGACGTTATGTGAATTGATAATGAAGGCTACATAAGAGCATTTCCCATTAGGTCGCACTAGGAGTATGATGTTTCCCCGTAGTTGTTTCTCATGTATTTGTGTTTTCATATGTCCATTTCTAAGAAGGTAATTGGAGATCCTTTGTGTATCATTCCGGTGTAGGTTATTGAAGGTGAAGTTAATGGGTAGTCAGCTTATGCGAGGTATCTAGCTGTCATCCTTGTTAGGTAAGTTTAAGGGTTGGGATTTGCCTCTGTGAATGTGTTATGGCAAAGCTTGTAAGTCGAGGAGGCCACCTTAAAGGCCGAAAGTGTCATGGAAGGAAAATGTTTTCTCTTGGTTGTATATCAATTAGTTTTGACTTGAAAGGTACCTTATAGGTGTTATGATCTGAAAATGTGCAGTCCAAGTTCAGGTGTCATTATGATAATGTAGTTCTTGTGATGCTTAGAATTAGTGTTATGGGTATATACATTGTGAAGCTTTGTCGAGATTATTTATGAGTTTTTAGGATGGTTTTGGGTAATTATCTAACAGGAGGATAAGCATAGTTACAAAGGAGATGCTGCCGAAATTTCTGAAAAATTTGGGAGTTAGCCAAAATTTAGGGACTTGAGGTAGGATAGAAAAGAGATATGTTATGTTAGGTGTTTGGGTCAATCTCTACCTCTCATTCGAGGACGAATGATACTAAGCGGGGGAGAATGTAAGACCCTGGAAAATTTTGCTAAGCGATATAGGATTTGGGTTGCCAAGTAGACTAATTGCAATATTTTATGTGCTTTAAATATGATGTAAATGAATTGGATGTTATGAATAAGTGTATGAGTCATATAATAAGTGATGTGAGGTCCAAGGGGAAGCCTAAGGCTAAGCCAAATGGGAAACTTTCATAACAGGCTAAAATTCCGAAGGTATTTGCACCGTTCCATACTTTGAACGAGCATATCTAATTATATATAAGGTATTAGGTGATGAAAAACTTATAAAATGAGAGGTCTTTGAGTCTAGTTTCCAACTCTTGAAACCGTTCGTCATTTGGAATTTCCTACGCAAAGTTATGATCAAATTACCAAAGGCTGGAAAAAATGCGATCCTGTGTCAAATCTGCGATCGCATTCCTGTCGCATTTTTGACTCTGCGATCGCAGATCTGTCGCAGATTGGGCCAGTGTAGCCCAGTTTTGGGCACCTATTTCGCGATGCATTTTGCGTCCCACATTCTTGTTTTGCGGCTTGTGATGAAGTGATCCTCACATTGTACGGTGATGTGTAGTGCTCTATTATTCCCTAGCCCCTCGGGCGGTAGCTCATCTTAATGGAAAGTGATCTTGTGACTCTCCAGTATCTGGCCCACCATGTTGGCCATTTCGCGACTGGTGATATTGTCTGGCACGTATGCTTCACTCAGCACCCTTAGCAAAGTACTCCTGTGAGTTTCAGAATTTTATAACAGGGAGATGATGGATATCTGAGCTGGCGTTTTGTTCAACTGGTCGAGGATTGAGTATTCCTTGTCTTATATCTTTCTCCACTGATCGTCAGAACCTGTTTCAATGATGGGGGGAGGTGGTTGGCCTGCTTGCTAGACTCGGCCAAATGCTCAGGGGTATAAACTCTACCAGTTCTTGTCATACCCTGTGCAACGATGGCTTCTTCAGACTTGCCTTTACCTTTCCTCCTTGCTTCAGCGGTATAGTCCCATGGAATGGCGTCTGAGTAAAAAGGTGTCGTTTTTGACATTGCCACTGAGATGGATGTGGTTATTCTTATTCCTGATAGAGTATATGTTATAGATGGCCGGATTGCAACTTCGAGCGGTCGCACAAACTCGACTTCGATTGGTCCTGGGGCTTTTCCCTTGGCGGGTGGTCTTGATTCAAACTCAAGTGGAATGGACATGTTTACCTCAACTTCCTCAGACGGCTGCATCTGGACCACGATCGGATTAAGAGTAATCGCAGGCTTCTTCGGATCACCCTTGGCAATTAGCCCAATTGATCCATCGGGATCCCAATCATATTCAACCTCAATCATGTGGACACTGCATTTATGGCAGGCAGCAGATTATTGCGAACATTAGGAGCAGGGTCCTTGGCTACAATGATCTTGTTATCTATGAGGGTTTGTATCTTGTCTTTCAAGGAATGACATTTCTCGATGGTGTGTCCATTCATATCGGAGTGGTAAGCACAGGTTTTGTTTGGGTTGACCCACTGAGATGGGTTCTCGGTGATGACAGCAGGGATGGGTGTGACATAACCGGCGGCTTTAAGCTTTTCATATAATTAGGCAACGGGTTCAGCTATAGAAGTATATTGTTTTGGTGGACGACGATCGAAGTTTGGGCGAGGTCTCGGGAAGTTTTGGCGATTAGGTTGTGATTGATAGTGAGAAGGTTGGGAATTGTAGGCATTATAGATGGGAGTTTGTTGTGAGTATCTGGGCGAGGTGGGCTGATATGTGTATGGTGGAGTTTGGTAGGTGGGTGAGGGTGTCTGGTATTGGGGTGAAGGTACTTGGTAATTTGGAGCTGGTTGGTAAGTGAAGGAAGGTGTGGGGTATACTTGGTATTTGGGAGGGGGCTTGGCCTGTTGTGCCACCATCGCGACTCCTACATCCTTTTTCTTGGACACACCACCGGATTGTAGAGCTTTATTGGTAGCCTGCAAGGCTTCAAAATTAGTAACCATACTGTTTTTGATGCCTTCCTCGATTCGCTCTCCCAACTTGATGATATCAGAAAACTTATGCCCTTCGACCATCATCAGCCGCTCATAGTACTCAGGATCTTGAGCGCGCACAAATAATTTCTTCATTTGTTACTCTTCTAAGGCCGGTCTGACCTTGGCAGCTTCTGACCTCCAACGAGTAGCATACTCGCGAAAAGTCTCTGTTGGTTTCTTCTTCAAGTTCTGGATGTAGAACACATCCGGTGCATTCTCCGTGTTGAATCTGAATCTATCCATGAAGTCCGTAGCCATATTCACCCAATTGATCCATTTCTTTGGATCCTGGTTGATGTACCAGAATAGTGCATCACCTTTCAAACTCCTCATGAAGAGTTTCATGAGGATCCTTTCATCTTTCCCCACGCCGACCAATTTGTCGCAGTAAGTCCTCAGATGGACTCTCGGGTCACTAGTACCATCAAACATCTCTAACTTAGGAGGTGTGTTCCCCTCGGGTAGTTCAACATCGGGCTGTATGCAAAGATCCTCATAGTTCAATCCCTCAACCATTTTAACTCCTTTGACGCCCTAAACTCGGTTGGTCAATTTCTTGAGTTCCTCGGCCAGATTCCTGATAAGCTTGTCCTTCTCGTCGGACTCATAGGTATGCGGTGTGGAATGAGCTACGGTTTCCACATAAATGGGGTTTTCATAAGCTTGGAGGTGGTCTCTCTTCTGATCCTGGAGAGGCGGAGTGTTGTAGTGACATGTGTTGCGTGGTGCTAGTGGAACGGGATCTTTGGGGTGATTGGGTTGTTTGGGGACGTTTTGGGGTAAAGTGGGGTTTAGAGTATTTGGGAAGTGAACGTCTGAGACGTTGAGAGAGAATGATAAGTGGGCCAAATTCTTGACTTGGTCAAGTTCCTCTTGGAACTTCAGCAGCTTCTTCTCTAGTGGAGTCATACCCTCGTGCAGAACCTGAATACCCTGACCATCAGTGATCTCAACCTGTTCATCCCTGTTGTCTTTTCTAGTACCACTTGCATCTGCCATCTTAGTTTTACCCTTGCTTTTTCCTTTGGGAGGAATGGGAGGAGGAGGGCCCTTTGATCTGGTGCAATAAGCTGGTGATGCCAGAGTGCACGAACTAACCTTTGGGGAAGGGGAATAACTAACAAAAAAGGCAGTGAAGTTAGTGAAGGTTATAAAGAATATTGCGGTAGTTTAAACACGTAATGCGAAAATGTAAAACGCATCCTAAGTTGGGGAACCTCTTTATGCCCGAGGTAGGCCTAGCGACAAATTAATTTGGAGAACTTAAATACTAAATGTCTCATTTTATTGATGATAAAATAGACAAATCCAACTTGACTCTAAAAAATACGAAAATGTAAAATCTTACTAATGGCCAGGGGCCTTATTACATCAAAGGCAAAGTAAAGACAAATCCTATCTATTTGGTTTCAGAAGGATCTTCCCCAGACTCGGCACCTCTACTTGCCTTGATCAACATCCCCATCTCGCGGAGTCCCAGCAGTAAGTAGGTCTTGGCTAGAATTCCTACTTCAGTTCCCTCGGTCTTTTGACAAGTCTCGATCCTCCTAAGGATTTTTTCCTCCAAGTCAACTATGCCTCGTTCCAAGTGTGCTAGCCTCTGGGTGGAAGTGATAGCCATGTCCTTCCATTCCTCGATCAGCTTTTTGTTGGCTATGTGGATTTTGTGATGATCTTCTTCAGAGTCACGGAGCCTTTTGCGAAGCTGGTTGAGCCTAGTTGTTGCCTCGGCTATCTCATCTATGACCCTATGTCCTCGAGCGAACCCTGGATCAATACTTCATCTCCAGTTATCTTCCAACCATCCCAGATAGTAAGGAGAGCAACCAGCGTGATACCTTTCAGGATCTATAGTATCCTTCTCCAACCGGATCCTGCAGTGCCACAACTGTTGAGCTTGACACTTGTGAGGGTTGTCGTCATCTTGGAAGTCCGCCCTGAGATGACTCATTTTCTCGACCCTTGGGACGACTTGCTTCCTTCCTGCCTGCCCCATGACTCGAATCGGGACGTAAGGGTACATCCCTCTAAGACCAATCAATATTAAGAACGGAGTGTCTCTAGGCCGAATGATGAATTCGTCGGTCGGGAACCCTCGAACATCCATTGGATCTGATCCTCTGTAAGATTTTCCAATAACTCGATCCATCCATTGGCATTTTCTGGCTGTGCAAACATGTCAGGGATGTAGTTCATACGCTTTGGATGATGGAAAGCAATATGATCATCCCAAACTCTCCTATGTATGTCTTGACGGTAGTCACCCCTTTGCAAATGCTCGGTGAGCCAAAGCTGAAGTAGCAGGTTGCAACCCTCAAAATGTTTCGCTCCTCGTTGACAATTCTCCAAACCTCGGTATATGTCAGCAACAACCATGGGTACAATGCTAAAATCTTGTCCGTCGATTCCTTCCATCAGAGTCTTGGTAACCATAGCCAATCTGGTGTGGATTCTCCCCTTCTTTGTCGGGAAGGCCATCAATCCCAAAAAGCAGAATATGAAGATGAATACCCGGCGGTGAATATGTCCTAGAGAGGTGAGGGCGAACTCTTCCTAATATGTGCGGTAAGATTGACTACGGCTAAACCTCTTGTACAAATAGTCAAAAGGGATGTACGAGTCTTCCAAGCAGACTAAACCTAGATTCTTCTTGAGCCCCATCATTTTGAGAAAACCCTGGCCTGTTCGATTTTCAGGCATCAATAACCCTTGAGACTCCCAAGGCAAACCAGCTAAACCCCCTATCTCCTCTAGCAGCGGTGTCATCTCATTGTTCCCAAATCAAAAAACCGATCGATCACAATCCCAGAATAAGGTGGCAGCCTCGATCATCATGTTATTAGGATGAATGTCTAAAAGAGAGGGCAAGTTGCCCAGGTGTTTTCTGACTGCTGTTTTGTCGCTTGAATGCAAGTCTTCCCACCAATTTAGAAGTTTTGGGTGGATGTTGGTGACCATGCCGAATCTGGGGACCTCATGCCTCATCTCTGCAAAATAAACCGGTTAGGCCTTTACCCCCACCGGACTCGACTATTTAACATCAATAATTAGCAATGAGCATTTAAGTTCTCCAAATAAATGCACAGAACGTGAAAGCGTTCTTTTGGGTTCAGGGAAACCCAATGGACTTTGGACAAGGCTATCTTAAAGGCTATTGTGCGGACAACATGTTAGCCTGGCTAGGTTTGACCATGATGCATGCAACATACAATAGAGTAAGGTTTCTATTAGGGTTTTAGACTGGTACTCTTGAGCGGACAACTCAAGGGGGAAGGCACGGAACCGTCGCCTACACCGCTGATCGACTAGTTTTACCGCAAATACGCCTTTCTGAATTTAGGGGTGATAATATTGGAATAGCGCAACCACTCATGGTAACCGTTGCTATGAGATTTGTTTGGCATGAGTGGAATATGAATGCGGAGCATGATATGTAATAATAAGCATTAAAACAAATAGGCATGTATTTTCACGTTGAAGAAAACGGTAAAGAAAGAAAATACAACAGTTATAATGGAAAGCGGTTACAAAGAAAACACGAAAATATGTCACTTACGTTCAGGTGAAATAAATACTTGTAAAAGTATACAATTAACAGATATAAACAATTCACAAAGCAAATTGTAATGGTATAAGCCTAGGGAAGATCCCCAACAGAGTCGCCATGTTGTCGCGCCCCCTTTTTCTATCGCACGGGTTAGGTACGGAGAGATCGGGTTTATGACATTTTGGACAACTCCTTAAAAGAAAGGGTTTAAGGAAGAGTCGCCACCTAACGATTTTAGGGTGCGTTAAGGTTCCTAGAGTTGATAACTCATGAACTAGTTCGCGTTACCAGAGATTGGGTAAGGTCTTGAAATTATCTCAAGGGGAAGGTGTTAGGCAACCCTCAAGATCCACAACTGTGGGTCCCAGCCAATAAATTTTGTGAATTTGGGCGGTAAACAAGTAACAAGGTAGATTCATATAAGAGGGGATTTCAAACAAGCTTAAAATTCTTTTTGAGAAAGTATAAAAATAAACATTTGAAAAGAAACTGTCCTAGGTTTAAAGTAATACGGATCACTTCAATGCAATACCCGGTATGTCACACCTCGAAGAGGCGGCTACACGTGGCATTAGCGCACCGGTCATCATATCTGTATTCTACCCTTCCCACCCAGTAAATGTTGTTAAAAAAATGTGTGTGTTGGTTACGAATGCTTATTGACCACAATTACCCGTCCCATCCTATAAGTCCTGGAGGGTGTTTAGGACTACTAATCCTACAAGGCAGGAACGAGGCTGAACCCTTAGGTTTAAAGGATAAAATACTAGGCGACATACAAAAAAAGTAGGACTGCACATAAAAGGTAACATATAAAGACAAAGAAAGACTCACAGGTCCCTCCACACATAGACATGTAAGTAGCACGTCTCAAACACGATTAAAGTCTCAAGATAGGAGTTCAAAATAGGAATTTTAGCAAAATAGTAGGTCGTAGGAATCTGGGTTAGAAAACTTAATGAAGACAGAAAATTTAATTAAGACTAATAGTTGATTTCAAAATATACAATAGCGAAAGGCAGCGGTAAAACTTAGAAATGTGCAGTGATTTAAAGCTTTCAATAAACATAGATTAAAGTCATTAAAGCAGGGGTTTGAAGCAACATAGTGATCTTAAAAGATAAGGGACTAAAATACAGTGGCTTAGCATAGAGTAATAATTATTAGTTTACAGAGAACTTGTAGTAAAAGAGGTAGGGGGATGGTATCAAAATATAGTAACTTTAAAGAAGTATAGAGCAAGGATTCGAAATGGCATGATTTTGAGTAGAGTGAGACATCTTTGAAAACCCAGTAGTTGGAAAACATAATAGAATGGGAATCAGTAAAAATCAGTAAAAGGAAATAGATGCACAACTTCGAGATGGTTAAAAATAGAGCAAGAGTTTTAATAAAAGTAAAATGAACTTTAGTGAGGTAAAACAAAAGTGGGAACAACAGGGTTCAAAATGTTTAAAGGAACTGATTAAACTAGTAGAACATAATTGATTTGATTTTAATACGTGTTAGGCCTAAAGTTTGCCTAGGCGTCGTATACATTGCCTACTTATTTTAAGAGGGAACATGCATATTTGGATTCTGATTTTAATAGATACATGTTTGCAGGAAATTGTTTCTAGTAGGTTAAACATATTTTATGAGAGTATTAGATTATGTTAACTAGACGTTCAAGTTCTGATAAATAAGAAGTCCTAAGGGCAGGATATCTAATGCATAAAGTATCACCTTAAGAAACATGATTTCTATATGCCATGTTTACAAAATGCATGAGCAATACATTATGACAGCCTTTTATTACTCGTTTAGTTATACTAGGAACATGGTGTCAGATTGCGTTAATAGGATAGATACGTTAGAATGAAGGACCTAAATATGATTTGTATGCATGGTATGCATGTCCTAAGCATGATACTATTGTGCACATAGGGAAATAAAGCCTAAGTCATGATTTCTACCCATACTAAACATGCATAATTCCCTCCCATATTCACTATCCAGCCCCAATCGTTTGTTTATAAATTATTACAGACCATAGCAAATGAATTACAGTAATTTCAAATGGAAAAATAAGAAGTTATTCTATAGAGAGCCTTCAAACAGGCCCAACCTTCCAGCCTCACCCCTTTCGAGCTTCACAGCCATACATAGTCTGGGCGCGGCAAATCTCCCAAAGGCCCTTGTGAGGGCCCTGGCCAATACCAGCACCCAACAGTTGTCAAAGTTGAGATAGGTGCAGTGTAGAATTACCTGCCTCAGTGTGTCAAAGTTCAGAGGGAACTCAAGGTCCCTAAGCAATGCTCACACTGAGGGGGTGGAACCTAAAAGTCTAAGAGTAGTGTGAAGTACAGGAAGGAGTAGTTAAAAAGAGTTGAGTTTGAAAGGGAGTTTTGAAATAATATGGCTTTAGAGGGTACTATAAAGATCTTTTATGTAAAACCAGTTCGAAAAGGAAGCAGTAGAATGGTCACAACTCAGCAGGTATGCATATTTCAAGAAAAGCAAACATAAATAGGGGAAAGGGATCAGGGACAAGTAATGATAGCAGCACATTTGCAGTAATTACTCCTTAGAACGAAGTTACAGATTTTCCCAGGATGTGATATGCCACAAGTTTATCATATATTATAGATACAAATCTTATAATACTAAGTATTATAGGTGCATTAGAAGCCAAGCAATTGATAAAGAAACATACATAAAGAGATGCTAGATATGCAGAAAGAAGAAATAAAATGTCACATAGGCCAGAATGAATCATAGAGAGGAAAATAGGAGTCATGCTAAGCTAGAAGAAGAAGAGAGATCATAGAAATAGAGTAGTCATACTAGTTACATGGTAGGCAATAGAACCATAAATAAAAGCACAAAAGAAACAACAAGAATCTTAACCAGAATTGAAACATATTGTTTTAAGATTTTGTAAACTTAAATTAGAACATACCAGTGTTAAGAGAGAGAGTGAAGCAGAAGAGAGCAAACTGATAGCACTATTAGCCTTGGCTTGCAGCCGGCTAATAATAGGCAAGAATAGAGAGCAGCAAGTAGAGTAAAGAGAAACAGAAAGAGAGCACAAGAGAGTAATATAAAGTGTGGATGTATGTGTGTGTTCGTGTCCTTGCTTAATGAAAGAGCATAAGTATTTATAGTTGAAAACAAGTCATCAAATAAGGTAAGAATCACAAATGTATGGCAATAAGAGAAGGCAGAATACCAATCAGTCAAGAAATCAATGACATGGTTCCCTTGAATTATGGGATTCAAACTCAGAAATGGAAAAGACATGCAGCCACATAAGGTAAAGGAAAATCAGTACCATATAAAGTAAGGAAATAATCCAGATCTGTTAACCAAGACAATAACTCCCTTAAGTCAAGGGATTCAAATTCCAACGGTAAATCACATAATAACATAAGAAAAAGTAAAAATCAGTCAAGAATCAACAAGGAAAGTATCATAGTTCATTAGGTATAGGGTAAATAATTAAAGCTAAATTCGAAACATTCTAATTAAGGACATAGACAATAAGAATATAGTACCCCATCAGACAAGTCAAGTGAATCGATTGATTCAAATAGGAGAGGTAAAAATTGAAGCCTCAAACGAAAGTTTATCAATCAAACCCCAATGTATGGAGTCCAGAATTAATCAACGAAGAGTCACAATTCTATATATAAATAGACAAGAATGACCAGGCATAGTAAATAGGCAGGTTGAACAAATGTTAGTAGAAAGGTGCAAGTCTGAACACTCGAGATAGACATAAGCACATAGTGCCGGTATAAGTTAAGATAATCGAACTCAGTAAACATATTCAAGGCAGATAATCATTACAACTCAACAAGAAACAAACAGAGTTATGCTAATACACAGAACCAACGAAGAAGACTTAATAAAATAAGGGCTTTTAACACAAGCGAGGTAAAAAGCTAGTAGAATCACAGAATCATCATGATATGCAAAGAACATACTTAAAAGCAAGAAGAAACTCAGTTCAAAACAAGCATAAAAAGGTTTTGAGAAACCCTAGTTTTAAAAAGAAATAAAAGCGTTTAAAAGTCAAAGATTCTTAGAGATTGAGTCAAGAATAATGTAAAACATAAAGAAACAGGCTTGAAACATTTAGAAACACCATAGATCTGAGAGGTTTAGGTAAAAATTAGGGTTTCAGAGAGGATTGAAGATAACCGGAGAACCTGTTGCGAAGCTTGAAGGTAATGGTGATTGTGGCATGGTCGTATCAAACCCCACCGANAATTAACTAATATTAAAAATGTAAGACACATAAATTCGAATTTTAAAGGTATAAAATGTCTAATTAGGCCATATTTGTAAAAGTGATTGTAATTGCAATTAAATAAGACCCAATTGGCCAATTTACAAAATAATTGGATTTTAATAAGTAAAAAGTGATTAGAAATGACATACTGAACTGGAAAATATTTTGAAATTATTTTAGAGCACAATTTATGAATTATAAAAAATATACAATATTAAATAAGTAGGGAAACAATTTAGATAAAAATATGGAAAAATTAGGAAAGATGCTCATTATTGCAAAGAGTGATTTTGAAGGCTTATATACAAGTTTAAAAATAATTTGAGGAAAATTGGGTATCAGCAGAAACAACATGACGCAGAAACGCGACTTATTCTAGCCAAAACTCACATTTCGAAAATTTAGCATACAACTGGTGATGATGAAGAGTCTGCAGGATTTCGTTGAGGTGATTAGCATGATATTCCCGAATCCGCGAGTAGATAAGGATGTCATCAACAAAAACAATCACGAAGGAGTCTAGAAATGGCTTGAAAACCCGATTCATAAGATCCATGAAAGTTGCTGGAGCATTGGTCAGCCCAAAGGACATTACCAAAAATTCAAAATGACCATAACGAGTCCTGAAGGCGGTCTTAGGAATATCCTGCTCTCTGATCTTTAACTGATGATACCCAGACCGTAAATCAATTTTGGAGAAGAACCTCGCTCCTTGCAATTGATCAAATAAATCATCTATTCGAGGCAGTGGATACTTGTTTTTGATAGTGACTTTGTTGAGCTGTCGATAATCGATACACAATCGAAGCGACCCATCCTTCTTTCTGATGAAAAGAATCGGAGCGCCCCACGGCGACACACTCAGCCGAATGAACCCTTTTTCTAATAAATCCTTCAACTGCTCCTTTAACTCCCTCAATTCTGCTAGCGCCATTCTGTATGGTGGAATAGATATAGGCTGCGTATCTGGAAATACATCAATCCCGAAATCAATCTCCCTATCTGGCGGAATCCCTGGAAGCTCGTCCGGAAACACTTCAAGAAACTCATTCACGACTTGCATGGACTCGGGGGCCGACACTTCTGAAGCGGTGTCCGCGACCCAGACCAAATGATAGATACATCCCTTCTTAATCTTCTTCAAAGCCTTAAGTTAGGAAATAAACCTACCCGTCGTCACCACACCATTCCCCTTCCACTCAATAACCGGCTCATTAGTAAACTCGAGTCTCATGACTCTCGTTCGGCAGTCGAGTTTAGCAAAGCACGAATAAAGCCATACCATTCCCATAATAATATCAAAATCTACCATCCTAAGCTCAATAAGATCGGTCGTGGTAACGCGACCACATACCATGACAATACAATTCTTATAGACTCACGTTGTTGTAATAGAATCACTAACCGGAGTCGATACAGAGAAAGGCGCATGAAGCTGTTTGGGTTCTATCCCAAAACTTGAAGCAATAAACGGGGTAACATAAGACAAGGAGGACCCCGGATCAATAAGAGCATAACAATCAAGTGCTTGAACACTCAGAATACCTGTAATAACATCTGGAGAAGCCTCCGCGTTCTGGAGACCACTCAAAGCATAGAATCGGCTGGGTCCACCTCTACCACGAGCCCTACCCCTAAATGCACCACGTCCTGCTGGAGCTGGAGGACACACTGAAGATGTGGAGGCTGAAGAACCGTATGACTGGGTAAATCCCCTACCCATGCCCTGGCTGGGCGCACGGCAATCCCACTGAAGATGACCCCTCACCCCACACTTGTAGTATATCGGGCGATCCAAATAACAAGCCTCAGTATGGAACCCTCAGCATTTAGGGCACGGAGCCCTCCCCGGCTGCTGGAACCTTCCTCCGGGATGACCTGACTGATGGGGTCTCCTACTGTCGGATGGCGGTGCACTGGCTGAGGACTGTGCATAAGACTGGGATGGCCCTGATGTCCCCCTCCCCCGAACTAGTCTCCCCCCTGCAACTGCGCTCTATGAGTGACCCACTGACCGGGCTCTACTGCTACTCTCCCTGTCTGCCCGTATCTTCAACTTTCTAGCCTCCGTGGCCTAGGCGAACCCCACGATCTTTCCATAATTCATATCCGAGTGGAAAGCCGTTGTAGCAGCCTCATTCACAACCAAAGGACTGATACCCTGAACAAATCGTCGAACTCGATCACCCATGGTCGAGACTAACTGAGGAGCATACTTGGACAACCTTACAAACTCTATGTGGTACTCCCAAATACTCATACTGCCCTGCTTGAGGACCTCAAACTCAGTAGCACGGGCTGCCACAGTCTCGGCAGGCAAAAAGTGATCCATGAATGCATCCACGAACTCGTCCCATCTAGCCGGAGGATTTCCCTTCCCACGGGAACCCTCCCACATCTCGAACCAGGAATATGCTTCTCCCCTCAGCCTGTACGAAGCTAACTCGACCCCCTCTGTCTCTGTAGCCTTCATCACCCGAAGGGTCTTGTACATCTCATCAAGAAAATCCCGTGCATCGGCCTCTGGATCCATACCTGAGAACTCTGGAGGGGCCAACTGCAGAAACCGGTTGACTATGGAGCCAGTGGAATCTCCCTGTCCGCTGGAGGACGCAGGGGTAGCATGAGATCTTTGGGCCTGAGCAGCCACCAACTGAGTCAACATATGAATAGCTCCTCTTAGGTCCCCCTCGGACGTACCGAGACCGGAAGCTGGAACTGTAGAGGGATCAGGAATATCAGCTGGAGGGATTGCAGCACCCTCCGCCGCCGCACGAATAGGAATGCTTTGATCCGTAATAGAAGGGTCAGGCAGATTCAAGGTCAGGAAGTCAGTCTCACCCGCACTATCAGGTACATGATTCACAGCCACACTTGGGGTGGCATTGGCCTCAAGGACGAGTCGAGCTCTCTTCTTTGGTGCCATTACTGAAAATTTCGGAACAAAGCACGAATTAGGCAAGGATATTTTCACTTTCTGGTTCAATGCACGATATAGAATAACAATAAAAGGGTAATTTCCTAAATGTCCATGTAGCCCCCTAATTATAGATGTGGTCGACAACACACCGATAAGAAGGGCTCTACTAGACACGACTCCGGGACATCCTAGGACTCTTTTAAAAACCTTAGGCTCTGATACCAAGTTTTTCACGCCCCAAAACGGACGGACACGACCGACGCTCGACTGGGTAGCCCCAGTCAAACGGACCTGGATTCCCTTTTCCATCCCATGTATTACCCCGTGATTCCAATGTACATTATTCAATTANAGTCAAGCGGACCTGGATTCCCTTTTCCATCCCACGTATTACCCCGTGATTCCAATGTACATTATTCAATTATAATTTAAACACATTCTTACAACCTGGAATTAAATTCTAGATTTCTGTCATTACCCACATGTGGTACAATACTTACAAAATATACATAACATACAAGTTTACTTTACGTGGTCTACAAGTTATACTGCCCAAACTACATATGTACATAACCCACATTTCCTGTCTACGGAGCCTGTAAGAGTACAAAGAAGGTAACAAGGCTCCGACTATACCTTACACAAATACCAAAATGAAAATCCGGAAGAAGAGGTGGCATGGACCACACAGGGCCCCGAGAGGAAAGAGGCTCACCAAAATAGCTGATGGGACGTAGAGGACACTATTGTTGGTGGGCTGGAGTACCTGCTATAGAACCACCTACAATCATCACAAGAATGTAGCGCCCCTGGCAAAAGGGACGTTAGTACATTTGAATTGTACTGGTATGTATGATCAAACTTTACTCTAAGTAAACTCAACAATCTACATGCAATAGACAGACAGAGAGTCACACAATCGCTGCACAAAGATATAGAAAGAAACACAATGGAAGTTCCACAATTATCACTTCATCACAATCACAATCACAATTCCACCCTTATCCCTTCTCAACATTCCACCCTTATTTTTTCTGTTGCGGCGCGCAACACGATCCTACCTGACAATCACAATCATTTCTTATATTTATGTTGCGGCGTGCAACCCGATCCCACCAGACAATCACATCTCACCCTTATCACTTCTCACATATCACCCTTATCCCTCCTATTGCGGCACACAACTCAATCCCACCAGACAATCACATCTCACCCTTATCACTTCTCACATATCACCCTTATCCCTCCTATTGCGGCACACAACTCAATCCCACCAGACAATCATATCTCATATCAACAATGACAGTTCACAATTCAATAACAGACAATTTCAGCAATAGGAATATAGCTTCTTTACAACCCACAATACGTATATAAAAAACAATTGTGCCACAATAAACCTTACCAAACGGTGAATCATATACGATATTGCCACAGCCGTTTAGTTCAATTACAACACACCACAACTCCTTTTTGTTACTTGTTACACAGCCTTTAGCATATACATTCATACTTTTGCATTCATTAACCTACTAGCATCATTTCACATAGCATGGTAGTGTGGTGATCAACTAAAGACAGACAAGGAACACACTTCACGCTTCAACACAATTTGAACAACCATTTGCACATATTCACACCAATACACGTACCGTATGCTCGGACACCACAAAGCGATTTTACAAACATTAAAGTTAGCCATACATACCTGGAGTCGAGTTTCCCTTTTTAATTTCTATCACAATTCACCGGATCGCCGGGCACCGTCAATCTATTCCACAATGTGACCTATTTCACTTAGGATTAGGAACCTCGAATTAAATTAAGAATATCATCAAACACTATGTGATCCCTTAGGTTACTAACCCCTTTTTTGTGCATAATTACCCAAGTTCATTTTCCCATTACTAGGTTACGGAGTTACATTCACATGCATGCAAGGTTTCATCTTTCATTTTTCAAAACCAACCCATGAGTGCTTTATTCCCATCCAAAATCTAAGAAATTGGGAGAATTAGAGTGAAGGCTTACCTTTTAGCGAAGAAGATGACTGATTACTCGATAATATTCGGGCTTGAGAGATTTTGGAAAATCAATTTGAGTGATGTTGGAACCTTCTCTCTCAAGAACTCTCTTTTTCTTCTCTCTATCTTGTTTAGAATCCAGTTAAAATGAAAGGGGGTAGGGGTTAAATGAAGCTGGGATCGGGTATAAAAGTTTGGAAAATTAAAAGCCCGTGTCAAATATGCGGTCAGGAATGCGATCGCATTCCTGAAATGCGGTCTGCAGAGCTGACCGCAGAATGGCCCCAGGTGGGCCAAAATTTGGAAACAATATGCCCAGGTATGCGGTCCGCATACTCGTTATGCGATCGCATAGTGCGTCGCATAACACCCCTCCCCAAAAATCAAAGGCAATAATATGCGGTCCGCAGAACTGAAATGCGGTCGCATATTGGACCGCATATTTGTCCTTCAGTTGGGCAGTGATTCTTTAACTCCCGGGGTACGTTTTGTTCAAATTAGGTCCGTTTTAGGAATTTCCACAGTAAAAATAACTCGGGGATTCGTTCGGGCATTTTTTTAAGCAAGAAATTTTACGGGTCTTTACAATCTTTCTCCCACAGCTCAACTTCAGCTCTCAATTCATCCCTCTCAGCTACGGCAGCATCATGAGAAGCCCTTAAATGAGAGAGAGACCTTTCCAGGAAATTGAACTTTCTCCAAAGAGTTGCGGAAATCCTCGTGAGCCATAGTAAGAGATTTCAAAAATTCTCCTGAATACTCCTCCTTTTGGTCCAATAAGGCCTTCAAGCTCCTGATCTCTTCAGAGGCACGTGACAGCTGCTCTGCGAATGAGGACTCGAGGACATTCTTATCCTTGCCTGCTTGATCAGAAGATGCCTTCTCAATGGCCAACTCTGCCGTCATGACCCTCACTTGCTGCTCCAAGGTACATTTCTCTTCTTCCACAACTTCTAGGTCGAGTTGTAAGCTTGCATAATGCTCTTTCCAATTATCTTCTTCAACACGCAACTCCTTTAATTCCTGCTCCGTATGGGAAACCCTCTTCATAAGCTCTCTGCCTATAAGATTGATCTACAAAAGGAAATCAATTAGATACGGCAATAACGTATACAAGAATGAATGAAAGAGAGTATATTTTACCTTTAAAGAGGTATGCATGATCTCATTAGCCCATGTAAGGGAACTGTGGCTGTCCATCTTAGCTCTCTCAGTCGGACCTATTAACGGTTTCAGCCATACATCAGGCTGGCCAGACTTTTTAAAGAGGCTACCCGCTGCTGGAACTTCTATCATCACCTGCCTCATCTCCCCCCTGCTGGAAGACCCTACTTCTACAAGAGAAGGCATGGAAGCGGGAACATATGCAGGAGCCATGGGCAAGGAAGTCTGAGGGGCAGAAAGAGCCATGGGAGAGGGAGCAACAACAGGAGCAGAAATAGCCATGGGAGCAGGAGTAATAACGGAAGCAGTAGAGGGAAGTTCTCTAAGAGTAGAAGGAGAGAAAATAGTCAGGGCAGCTTCATAAGCAACAGAACCGGAACCTTCATGAAATAGGAGATCAACAGATTCACGCACGGAAGAGGGAGTAGCGTCCTCAGGGGCAGAAAATTTAGCTTCAGGCACGGAATGATCAATGAAAGGTGCAAACTCGTCATTGGAGACCACATTCCTTCTACATGACCTATGGATTAAAGATCCCTCCTCTTCCTCATCCTCTTCCAAGGTCCTTGACCCACTTGTTTTTCTCTTTGAGGAAGAGGTGCCTGAAATGATCTCTTGGGCCTTTGCCAAGGACAATTTTGGAGCAGACACGGACGTAGCAGAAACTCCACGAGCAGGAAACCCTGTCAAAAGAATAGGGTCAAATAAAGCTCAAAGGAGAGAAGAAGTAAAAACAAAAAGTTCACTTACCGTGATTCTTAACTCTCCAACCAAACCTCCCGGAGAGGTACTTCCATGAACGTTCTTCTAATGGAGCGGTTAACAAAAGTTTTTCTACCCAATCTCGGATACCGGAGACATTCTCGATGGTTCCCATGATTGTTGTAAAGGAAAGAAACAGTTTTGGTATTGATAAAATATCTATAAAAAAAAGCAAGGAATGTGAGCAAAAATGTATTCACGTGCAAAATTCCACTTCTCAGGGAAGGGAAGATTTTCTTCGCCTACTAAACCAGTAGTAGGAACAGCAACATATCGAAGAAACAAACCTCGATCTTTATCATCCTCAGGAGTCAATAACACCCTCTTACTCCTGGCCGCGAGAGTAGAAACTCCCTAGCAGCAACATGGGAGAATAGAGGTGAATGAGATGGTCAAAGGTGAAAGGGACCGAAGCTAAATCAGCTAAGTATCTAAGACATGCAACAACTCGCCACATGAGAGGACCGATTTGTCCCAAGCAAATTTTAAAGAATCGACAGAACTCGATGATAACTGGGTCGATCGGAGGCTTGAATCCTAATGTGAAGGGATAGGTATAAACAAAAGAATATCCATTCTTGTAAGAGGTTATACTTTGATTACTATTGGGAAAGACAATAGGAAAATCGGACTTCCAATAACAGTCCCTGCGAACAAGAGGTATAAAACCTTCAGTAATCTGAGTAGGATACTTGTCAGTACTGTAAAGAGACGACAATGAAGAAAGCTGATCTTTAAGGGCCTGAATATCCCTAGCAAAAGAGAATTTTGGAGGTACTATTTCATCGACCCTCGGTCACTGTGTTCTCTACCTTTAGACGAAGATCTAGAAGCACTAGCCCTCGGAGAAGATAAAGACCTAAAAGTAGGGGGGAGTAACTTGAGAAGAGGAAGAACCCCTGGAAGGAGTAGAACCTAAACTCCTCAGCATGCTGCCTCTCCTACTCCGCGTCGGAGCAGAAGAGGGAGTTAGATCATCTACGTTTATGACGCTCTGAGATTGGTTTGAAGAAGACATATTTACAAAGACAAGAAAAAAGTTCTTTACAAATAAAGTTTGAAAGTTAGAAGTTTTTCGTGAAAGTAAATAAAGGAAAAGGGGTATTTATACTCGAAGGCAACCGTCAAAAATGGGAAAAACAATGATGTGAAAGTCATAATTGAAGGTGTCATTTCGTGACTGATGCAGCCGCAAAAAGCCCTAAAAGGCGCTGAATAATTACAGATCCAATCCGGGTATGCCATGTGGCATAAGCATTAAATGGAGGTGACAAAGTGATGCCAACATTCAGAGATGGATGCAATCTTTCGAGTGAAGCGGCAGCAAAATATTCCCTCCATAAATGAGTATCCACTTACCAAATATTAATCGATAAATAAATGGTAAATGGGGGGACTATCTGAATTTGGTAAAAAAGATCTTCACACGTGTAATAATTCTTGATGACTCAGCGGTCTATGTGGAGCAATGAATACACGACAGTTGGAAAGAACTCTATAAAAAGGTACGAAGAAAAGAGGAACGACACGACATACCCACGAGGTAATTAGCTACGGGAATCTCAACCTGATTGAGAAGATGAAGAGACACAGTCAGAATGAATCTGGGCGGAATAAAGGGCAGATTCGGAGATCTTCAAATGAGACAAACGTTATACAACCTTCACGCAACAGTTACGATTACTCATTGTAATGATACATTAATGTCATAATTAGTCATTAATGCTCAATCACTGAATATGGTAGACGTTATATTGAGGAAATCCCTATATAAGGGAAGAAAATGTAAATTGTAAGACACATTAGGACGACTATTGCAATACACTTGCTTTTCGTGCATCTTATTATTTTTTATTTACGTATTTACTTACAATTATTAGTTCTACCTTGGTTATCAAAAACCCGTGCTCTTCTTAAAAAATAGCTCTGGTCAAAGGATCTAATTCTTTGGTTAAACAACTGGTCCAGACCTTGAACTCGTGGTGGCTCCCATCGGGTAGCTGGAACAAAATAAAGAAGAAGATCAGCAGCAACAAAAAATATTCTTTTCATGAAGGAAGGAAATGAATACATCAAAAACTTTAGCAAAGCGATTCCACGACTTAGGAAAGGACGGAGTTGTGGCCGGGATAATGTCCCTAGTAGAAATGATGACGAATCCCTCCATCCACCTGCGATCATTGTCATCATCCACGCTGGTGAGAAGAGCATGGTGGCCGCGTTTGCTGAAGTTTATTGCCCCCCCCCCCCCCCCCCCCCCCCCCCCCAACAGAATATTTTGGGAGAGTAAATGTTCATCATGTGTGCAAGTTTTTTAGGGTTACCCCGATCTCCGTGCACAATTGGCGAAGGCAAGCCACCGTTCTCCATACCTATGGCCTACTTGTGCTAGGCAAACCTAATACCGGTAGCAAAACTCCAAAATAATGGGGTCCATCCCTTCATTCGATCCAAGGGAGTATGGACCTAAGGTAAAGGGATACATATAGACATACGTAAAACCCTTCTTGGTAAAGGTAACCCGTTCTATAATATCCGGGGCAAGGATTTCAAGATTGGGGCAGTTGCAGTCCTCCTTGTCCGAGAAGATGCAAAAGGGGTCTTCTCTTGGAAGTCATGAGCAGTACTGAGATGTTTTGGTATGATGATGCTTACAGTGGGAGGTTCAGAATCGACATCATTTTTTTTGTCCTTGTTTTTCTTAGGGCGTCCACCGAAAAGAAGAACAGAGTTTCCGAAGAATGCAGTGGAAAGAAGCCATGGTAATATAGGGTCAGTAAAACTTTTTTCTAATAGGGTTGGAGAAGATGAAAAATTTTCTAAGCAGATGCAGAGTTAGTGCAGAGAAGATGAAAGATTTATGATAATTTTGGAAGTGAAGAAGTGACATAATGAGTAGATGGGAAGTTATAGACGGCAAAAATCATGGTCATGCTTACCTTGAAAACTGGCAAAAGATATTTGATGAATCATGGGGCAATACGTGTTCGAGGTGTTAAATGCGAGAAGATGTGCGTCCTTTCAAGCGTCAGAGACTATTTAGGAACTTTCCCTCCAAGAAAGGAATGTTCACCAACTTCCCGGTAATACAAAGATATGTCACTAGAAAGCATGGGGACTATCTGTATGGGGTAAAATTGGTTTATAATAAATTGTTGAATGGTAGCATGACACGTGGAACTAAAGATAAGTCACAACCGGTACCATATACAACAATTGCAAATGACATCGGGTAAATACCGAAGGGAGCGTAGTTAGTGGGAGCAGATCGAGTATTTGCCATCGAATAGCATTCAATGATAGAATATTTTCTAACATGCAATGAGCAACCATTACAGAGAATATTTGCATGCATGGCCTGTTGTTACATATTCATCAATGACACTTTTATTATCATTTAAGAGGAACTTGATCATAGAATCTTTCTTACCTAGATAAAGCTATAAATAACAGGCTTAATAGCCATCGTAAGACATGAAATTCTTGGCAAACATATGTTGTATTTTATTTTTGCTATCAATTAAATAATTTCTTTCACTTTTGACCTCGAGGAAATTGCGCTCGGAGCCAGGCTTATCATCTTCTTCAATTTCAATTGCTAAATCTCATTTTTAGTCTTATTTCTTTATCATTTTTGGATCAAAATCAATTTACTTGTCTATAAACCATGTAACAAATTTAAATGTACCATTTCACGAATTAACAATACGTAGCTCAACCCCTTCAAACATCGTTTTTAACCCCATTTTTGTGTCTTTAACTGGCTGCCTTTGATATATGTCACGGCCCAAAATTAAATCCTGCTGTGATGGCGCTTATCGTGGTACTAGGTCAGCCAGCCTTCCCAAAAATATTTCCAAATTAAATATAAAAGTAAATTAAAGCCTTCTATATAATGAATTTTTCATAAAATCAAAGTTAAACTCAAATTTGAAACAAAGTGCGGAAAACGAGCCCAAACATCGGGGTGTCACCAAGTCATGAGCGTCTAAATATCTAAAACTATTACAACAAATGTATAAATGTCAGTACAAAATAGAAAGAAATGTAGAAGGAGTAACAAGGTCTTGCGGACACTAGCAGCTACCCTGTAGTCTCCGAAACTCAAACATGCCTGGACTCAACAGTCTTCGTGCTCAGACACACCTGGATCTGCACACGTACTGCAAAGTGTAGTATGAGTACAACCGACTCAGCAAGTAACAACAATAAATAAGGAATTGAGAAGTAGTGACGAGCTATATAGAACAATTCAGTTGATAATTTTCACAGTTAAGAGTAAACACAAATTAAAAGATCAGTTGTAAGATTAGCAATTCCAACAAGACAAATATCATCTAAATGCAGCAACAAAGAAATAGATGTAGCCTCACAAGCACTATAACTCAACCCTCAATAACTCGACACTTAACACTTAGCCCTCAATGCACACGCACAATAGGTACTTGCGCTCACCGGGGTGTTCAGACTCCGAAGGGGCTCCTACAGCCCAAGCGCTATAATCTGCACGGACATCTCACATGATGCACGGGCAACTCATGTTCTGTAATATCATATTAAGGCCTGCACCGACAAGTCTCGTGCCGCCATAAAACATCAGAATTTGCACGGACAACTCACCTGCTAAGGTACAATACCTCACAATAGGTCATCGGCCTCACTGAGTCATGAACCTCTCTAGTCTCACAACTCTCATTAAAAAAAAGGGGAACAACCCAAATCAAAGTATTACAATATATCAGCAAGGAGATGGCAGAGACTGAGGTAGACATGTACAAGAATCTCTATGACTGAGTATAACTACCCTGAGCAGGTATATAGGTTAAGCATGATTTCTAACATGAAGGCAGTCAAGTTCTAGCAGACCGGAATGCATATAAACACAAATAAAGGCTATTAAATTTCACAGTCTCCCGAGACGGACCAAGTCTCAATCCCTCACGGCATACACCCACACGACCGTCACCTAGCATGGGTGCCACCTCCAAACGGTCACATTATACCAAACTCCAGGTTTCATGCCCTCAAAGCCAGATATAAAACTGTTACTTACCTTAACATCGTAGAAATCTTACTCCGGAATGACCTTTCCACTCCAAACGGCCTTCAAATGACCCTAATCTAGCCACAAGCAGTAAAATATGATCAATATAATCTAAAGGGATGAATACCACAAGGAAAATACCAAATTACATGACAAATCCCGAATTTCACTCAAATCCGGCCCCGGACACACGTCTCGAAATATGACAAAAGTCGCAAAATGCGAAAGCCCATACACTCATGATTCTACTCATACTAAATTTATCAAAATTCGGCTTCATCTGGTTCCTCAAATCCCCAATTTACATTCTCCAAATCCATAACCTCAAAATCCCAAATTTCACCCCAAAACCACACAATCTAGGTGGGGAAAACAATGGGGAATCAAGATTATTGATCAAATACGAATACAAGAAGCTTACCTCATGAATCCCCTCGAACATCCTCTCCAAAATCGCCTAAGCCCGAGTTCAAAATGTTGAAATAAAGCCTAATTCTCGAACCCTTGTTTTTAAACATTCTGCCCGGGCCTTTCGCACCTGCGGCCATATTTCCGCACTTGCGGTTAACTCCCCGCTACTGCGGAAGCCACTTAAGTCCCCAAGGGCCCACACCTACGCTCCAGGTTCTGCACCTGCGGACACGCATCTGCGCAATTCTATACATTTTTGTAGAATTGGCCAATCACCTCACTTCTGCACCTTCAACTCAGCCTCGCATCTGTGGACTCGCATATGCGACCATTCTTACGCACCTGCAGTTCAATCCCAAGTCCTCTATGTCCCCATCTGCGGATCCCCCAGCGCACCTGCGACCTTGCACTTGCGGCTCCCTCTCCGCATGTGTGGATAAACACTAGCAACAACAGTTCAACTGCATTTCCAAATTTGAAACCTCCCATTAGCCATCCGGAATCACCCTGAGCCCCTAGGGACCTCAACCAAACATACCAACAAGTCATTTATCAATATACGAACTTAGTCGAGCCTTTGAATCAATCAAAACAACATCAAAACACCAAATTACCCTCAGATTCAAGCCTATGAACTTCTAAACTTCCAAATTCCCCCAAACGACGCTAAAACCTACCAAACCACGTTCGAATGACCTCAACATTTACACACACGTCACAAATGACACCACAAACCTACTCCAACTTTCGTAAATCTATTCCGAACCCGATATCAGATTTTCCCTACCGACCAAAACCGCCAAATTTCCAACTTTGGCCAATTCAAGCCTAATTCTACTACAGACCTCCAAATCCCATTCTGGACGCGCTCCTAAGTTCAAAATCACCTAACGGGGCTAACGGAACCATCAAAGTTCAAATCCGGGGTCGTTACACACAAGTCATACGGTTGACTTTTCCAACTTAAGCTTCTTATTTAGAGACTTAGTGTCTCAATTCACTCTAAAACCACTCCGGACCCGAACCAACCAAACCGATACAATAAAATACAACTGTAAGGCACAAAAGAAGCAGAAATTAGGGAAACGGGGCTATAACTCTCGAAATGACCGATGGGCTCGTTACATCCTCCCCCTCTTCGAACGGGTCTAAAAACATTCCTGGAGTCTCAAATAGGTGTGGATATTTGCTCCGCATCTCCCGCTCGGTCTCCTAAGTGGCCTCCTCTATAAGCTGACCTCTCCACTACACCTTCACCGAAGCTATGTCCTTTGACCTCAACTTCCGAATCTGCTAATCCAAAATGGACACCGGCTCCAGATCATAAGTCATATCACCCTCCAACTGAATCGTGTTGAAGTCAAAAACATGGGACGGATTGCCAACATACTTACGAAGCATGGAAACATGAAATACCGGATGCACACTCGATAATCTTGGCGGCAAGGCAAGCTTATAAGCCACCTCCCCTATCCTCTGAAGCACCTCAAAAGGCCTAATGAACCGGGGGTTCAACTTTCCCCTTTTCCCAAACCTCACAACACCCTTCATGGGTGATACCTTCACCAAAACCTTCTCCCCAACCATGAAAGACACATCACAGATCTTCCTGTCCGCATAGCTATTCTTCCTAGACTACGCCGTGCGAAGCCGCTCTTGAATCAATTTCACATTATATAATACATCCTGGACCAAGTGTGTACCCAAGAGTCTAGCCTCACCTGGCTCAAACAATCCTACCGAAGATCTACACCTCCTCCCATATAAAGCCTCATACAGAGCCATCTGAATACTCGACTGATAGCTTTTGTAATATGCAAACTCCGCGAGCGGTAGAAACTTGTCCCATGAACCCCCAAAGTCAATGACACAAGCACGCAACATGTCCTACAATATGTGACTAGTGCGCTCGAACTGTCCGTGCGTCTGAGGGTGGAAAGTTGTGCCTGCCTCAACCTGACTACCCAACTCTCGCTGCACGGCCCTCCAAAACTTCGATGTAAGCTGAGTACCTCTATCTGAAATAATGGAAACTGGAACACCATGCAGGCGAACAATCTCTTGAATATAAATGTCAGCCAACCGCTCAGAAGTGTAAGTAGTACCAACTGGAATGAAGTGCGCGGACTTGGTCAGCCGATCCAAAATGACCCAAATGGCATCTAACTTCCTCGAAGTCCGTGGGAGCCAAAATACGAAGTCCATAGTGATCCGCTCCCACTTCCACTATGGGATCTCTAATCTCTGAAGCAAGCCACCCGGTCTCTGATTCTCGTACTTAACCTGCTGACAGTTGAGACACCGAGCCACAAACCCAACTATATCCTTCTTCATCCGCCTCCACCAATAGTGTTGTCTCAAATCCTGGTACATCTTCGCGGCACCCGGATGGATGGAATACCGCGAGCTGTGGGCCTCCTCAAGAATTAACTCTCGGAGCCTATCTACATTAGGCACACATATCCGGCCCTGCATCCTCATTACATCGTCATCGCCAATAGTCACATCCCTAGCATCACCTCTACGAACCCTGTCTTGAAGAACGAGCAGGTGAGGGTCATCATACTGATGCTCCCTGATACAGTCATAAAGAGAAGACCTGGAGACCACGCAAGACAATACCCGACTCGGCTCCAAAATATCCAATCTAGCGAGCTGGCCTGCTAAGGCCTGAACATCCAATGCGAAGGGTCTCTCTGCTGCCGAGAGGTATGCTAAACTCTCCGAACTCTCCGCCCGGTGACTCAAAGCATCAGCCACCACATTTGCCTTCCCCAGGTGGTATAAAATAGTGATATCATTTTCACGACCCAAACTGGAGGATCATGACTAGCACCCGGGCCATACTTGCCGATCACCAACGTACATTTTATCTAACCTTCTTTATTATATTTAAGGGTCGACGAGATAAATATAAATGGTAGATATGGATCATGAACAATCAACAATGAAAGATAATGGCATGAACATACACCACATGGGACGACAAGATTCATAAGTAACTACATATAAGGTACGAGCTACAACGCTGACATGAAAGACCATACAATAAAAATTAGCCAACAAGGCATACCAAACTGTACATGAGCCTCTAAATGGGCATAAATGATGAAACATTGCCAGAACAGAGCCCCAACATACCTATAATATCTATAACAAAAACGCAAACCAAGACCACGACAAGTCCGGAGAAGGGATCTCGCCAATAATCGCTGAACTGGGAAGCCTACTGTGGTAGGGGAGTTGCGTCTACCTGTCTATCAGGACCTGCAGCATGACATGCAGCGTCTACAAATAAAAAAGACGTCAGTACGAATAAAGTACCGAGTATGTAAGGCAGGAAAGCATAAGTAAGAACAGTATTGTAAACATGGATAGAGTATATACAACCTCTAACATCTGGGTACCTCTGAGGGCTACTGACATGAAATACGTGATACATACATATAAATACATACAATTTTAAAACATGCGCCTCTGTGGGCAACATCATCATCATATCGTACCCGGCCGTAATAGGCTCGGTAAAACGTACGCGGCCACGTGGAGCTCGATAAAACCCAACTGATCAGTGGTTTCCCAATATGTGTTGTTCCCGACCGACTATAGCGTGACTCGGTAGAGTAAAATAGATACATCTATATGTAATGCATGTAGGACTCATTGGAATCATATTATGAACCTTTCGGAGTGACGTAAGGTCGATATTCTCTGTACACATTAGTAGGACTAACTCTTCATCAGGAATCCTATAAGAATCAGGAATTACCAACAACATTGATAACATAATTATAAGAGAAGCAACCTCAACATCAATGTTCCATAAGAAGGGAAACAATGTACGTACTGATAGCTTCTAAGAGTAGAGTATCTTTGGAAGCTCGTTCATTGCATTATATTAAATCAGAGTCATGATAAAGAAGGAAAAGGATAGCCTCTCATACCTTGTATATATATTGCCCAACCTCAAGCTATGGAAATGTCACGACTTCTTAATCTACAATATGAGAAATGACTCGTAACTATTATGTATCGACCATAATATATTTTAAGATGAAACGGACAGTACCTCCCCTATATATATGACTTCATACAAGTCAAAACAATCACCAAACATCCCAACACACCGCAATCTCTTCATACACAAAACGACCACCGTAGTAGTGTCAAACGACCCAAAAATGTTACGGAGACCGACCATCCCACCACCCTACATCTATATTGTGTTTCTCCACACCCTTCCTCTTCCAAAAATCCACAAAACAGTAGTAAAACACGCAGCCCAACAACAACACATAACAGTCCGCTACAAGTGAATAACTCAAACTCACGGCTTCCGGTCACCGTCCCGTGAGTTCTTACAAGTATAGAAGGAATTTCCATGAATTTACAGTAGAAAAAATGGATGAAAGAGATCAGAAAACTTACCTTACTTGTTGGATAACTCATCCCTTATCTTGGTTCTTCAAACTCTAGGTTTTACCCCTAATTAGAACTTGAAAGAGAGAGAAAATCAATTAGGGTTTGTGGATAGTTTTTGGGAGGAAGTTTGCAGGGGTTTAGGTCTTGTTATTTGTGACATATAATGAGGGTTATATTTTAGGAGATAAGCCTTTAAATGGGCTCTTTGGGCGACCCTAAATTGCCTCTTTTTGGGCCCTTTTTTAACCAAGTAGGTGACACACCTACTTGTCACTTAGAAGTCTGTGCAGTCTCGCAACAATGCATATATCTCTTTATTCTGATGTCGTATTGAAAATTGGTTTAATGAGTTGGAAACTAGACTCATAGATCTTCAATTTGGTGGGTAGATGACCCCTTAATTCCAATTCAATTGGGAAAAACGCTTAGTAACATTTGACCTAAAGCTTAAGTAAAATTATGAACATAAGTTGCGACAACTTTTGTCGACTTTTGTTTCATAACTCATTTGACTTCAAGACTTATGATACGGATATTATATGATTAAAATACCTTAAAACACAACCTATAGATAATATTAAGCACCCCTAGGTTTATCCAAAAATACGGGTTACAACATCCTTGATTCATTTAACTTCTAATACTTGTTAATCACCCTTATAGACTCTTGTATCATTTAAGACCAGTAGGATTAACTTCTTATCATCTCATAGATAATCTCTTCTAAGATTTACGTCGACTAACTTATGGCATGAACCATCGTACGTGAATATAGGTTGTAACAAGCATAGTCCTTAAGAAGCTTTAACCATCTATGCTGACGCAAATTAAGATCATTCTACTTAAACAAGTGTTGCAAACTCCGATGATCAGTATAGATCTCACAATGAACCCCATACAAATAATGACGCCACATCTTCAAGGCGTGAACAATGGATGTTAACTCAAGATCATGGACAAGATAGTTCTTCTCATGGGTCTTCAAATGGAGCGAGGCATAGGTAATCACCCTACCCTCCTGCATCAGAACACATCCAATGCCTACCCTCGAAGAATCACAATACACGGTGTAAGAACCTAAAGCTCATGGCAGAACTAACACTGGAGCTGTGGTCAAAATAGTCTTGAGCTTCTGAAAGCTCTCCTCACACTCATCCGACCACCTGAATGGAGCACCCTTTTGGGTCAATTTGGTCAAGGGCGATGCAATAGATGAAAATCCCTCCACAAAGCGACGATAATTGTCACAACACCAAATCATAACTGCTCGTGATGGCGCCTATCGTGGAACTAGGCTAGCCACTACCGCATAATTACACATCTCCTTTAGTAAAAATTTCCCAAAATCATTAATAATTCCTCATAACAAGTACATAATTTTCTAAATCTTTAAACAGCATAAATGAGCTAAGAATCTATACCCAATCCCCAGAACTGGAGTTAACAGATCACGAGCATCTAAGAGTAATACTAATACTGCTAATGTCATAATACAATGCCTCGGAACAAAATACTAAGTACGAAATGAGGGAAAGGAAATGGAGAAGCTGCGGACGCTGGACAATTACCTCAAAATCCCAAATGCTGATGTCGTACGGACTCAGATTGCTACTGCTCATTACCAATACCTGGATCTGCACACAAAGGTGCATGAAGTAATGATGAGTACGCCAACTCAGTAGTAATGAAAATAAATCAAGTCTGACGCTAAGAAACACACAGTAACAAAACCTCAATTCACAAATAGTAAAATACTGGGTTTTAACAATGTATACATTTAGTCCATATGTTCAAAAACCAGTTTCCGTAAAAAACAATCCTTTGAACAAGTACGATTTCCAATGTTTCTCAGTAAAATTCCAAAAAAACTCAGTACAAAAGATGAAATAAATCATAATAAAAAACTCAGCAAAATATCATTATAAATCGCCCCTCGGGCCAAATCATCACTCATAATGAGTCACTCAGCACTTCACCATCACTCAGTAACAGTCACTCATGCCTCCCAATCACTCGTCACTTGGCCTCTCACATATCATAACCGTGCAACATGCTGCGGCGCGCAGCCGGATCCAAAATATCCTCACACTATTGTGTCTCGGCTACACTCAGTCAGAAACTCTCGGAATGCCACTCGGGCCATAAATAGACGGGGTTCTCGACCAAAAACATTATTTTATTTCAGGAATAATAATATCAACAATTCTGAGTGTCAAACAATTTTAACAAGAAAGACTGAGTTTAAATCATAATTACTACGTGAGAAATATCAATACATAGCCCCCTAGGGGTCTAAACAGATCGGCATGAGGCCCAAAACGTGGCTTACAGTCCAAATATATCAAGAACATAGCAATACTATTTATCATATGATTTAAAAGTAGTTTCGCAACTCAATATGTCCCATAGAAGGAACCAAATTTCCAATTTCCCAATTCGTGCACGCCCCACACTCGTCATCCAGTGTGTGCGTCACTCCAAAATCGTGAAATGATGCAAAGTTCGGGGTTTCATACCCTCAGGACCAGATTTAAAGTCATTACTTACCTCAAACTAGCCCGAAAAGCTACTCCGCAATACTCTTGCCCCTCGAATCGGCTCCCGAATGCTTTGAATCTATCAAAATCAGATTTATCACATCAAAATACGCTAGGGTGATGAAACCCAATCGAAATATATCAACATTAGGCACAATTCCCAAGATTGGCCAAAACTCGACCCCCGGGCCCACGTCTCGGAACTCGATAAAACTTACACCAAAATGATCCTCATCCTCTCACGAGTCTATACATATAAAGAACGCTGAAATCGGAGTCCAAATGACCCCTCAAATAACCCTTAGAAGGTCTCTTAATCCCAAGCCCTAAGTATCCCTTTTTACACTGATTTTTCCCAATTTAACACCACTAATTTGGTCTTAATCACATATAATCGAGTTATAAAGTCCAAAAACCTTACCTCAATGAAGAACTTTGGTCTCCCTCTTCGAAAACCCTCTAAAAGCTTGAAACCCGTATGAAATATGGTGAAGAGAAGACTAAAATTCGTTAAGTCCAACTTATATACTTTCTGTCCAGGCTTTCCGCACCTGCGGTCCTATTTTTCGCACCTGCGAACCTCTCCAGCGGTCAAATCCACTGCACCTGTGATTTTTCATTAACCATGCAAAACTCGCACTTGCGGTTCTAATCCCGCACCTGCAACTCCGCATGTGCGGTCACCAAGTCTGCATCTGCGATTTTCCCTTGAGCTGCCAAAATCCGCATCTGCGGACCACCTTTTTGCTTTTGTGGTCCCCTATCCGCAGGTGCGGTCACACCAGCAAAAGAACACCAGCAGCTGATGCTGCACAATTCAAGTCCAAAAATCCCCATTAACCATCTGAAATCAATCCCGAGCCCCTCGGGCTCCAACCATAAATACCAACTACTCATAAATGATCATCCGGACTTAGCCGCATCCTCGCAACACCAAAAATAACATCAAAACACCAAAATCACATCAAATTCAAGCCTATGAACTTTGAAATTCCTAAATTCCACCAATGATGCTGAAACCATCCAAAACACCTCCGATTGGCCTGAAATGTGTCACACATATCTAAAATGACATTACGAACCTGCTCCAACTTTCAGAATTCCATTACGTCCCCGATATCCTATTTTTCACTGCCGACCGGAAATCACCAAAAATTAACTTTTGCCAATTCAAGCCTAATTCTACACCGGACATCGAAAACACATTCCGGACACACTCCTAAGTCCGAAATCACCTAACGAAGCTATCCTAGCCATAAAATACGCATTTCGAGATTTTTTACCAAAAAGGCAACTCCCAGTTGACTTTTCCAACTATAAGGCTACTTTTAGAGACTAAGTGTCTCAATTCTCACTTCAACCATTCCGAACCCGAGCCAACCGACTCTAACACATCATAAATAGTATAACCAATACATGACAAGGCAAAAACATGAATAATAGTGCAAATTATACAGAACGACGGACTGGTTCGTTACATTCTCCCCCACTTAAGCTTACATTCGTCCTTGAACGTGCCTAGAGTTGTTCCAAACACCACCAAAATTGTTGTGCAACCTACCATGCACATATTCGGAGGTGATCCTACGTCACGCTGCCCCATATAGGTCCAATAGAACACAGCTGAAATTTCGAAATCCAATCCTGACCCATAAACCTTAGAACAAAATTTCCACTTCTTAAATAATTTACAAGATCAAATTCCACAACTATAAGCTGAAATAGTCGGCACACGTTGTATCAAGCCATATCCATAACTCAAGATGTAATCACATAATATACCACATGACTCAAACATTCGTAGCGATAACTCCCAATCACAATAGTTGTTCACAATAACCTAATACCGGTACCTAACCTCTTATCAAGCAATACCTCGCTCTAACACTTCCATATACTGCCGATGATGAAAGAAACACGTAGAAACCAACAACCATTTGTCCGATCAGCAACAATACCATCCAGAGCCATAACTTGTGCAACTTATGCATTCAATAACAACATCACAAGCGCTCAATTCATAAAATAAAGAAGACTCACACTAGAGGACTATCCTACCACTAACTCTTACCATTACCACATCATGCTAAAAGCCTGGTACACATCGTGAAACCATATCACACGACTCTGACACCAAGGATCATACCTCTACTTAACTATGCTACAAAACGTGATCCCATCCAACCGCTGGACCACATGAAATACTCCAAGCAACCTTGCTCAAAATCAATAAACATGCAAAATTTGACATCACGTACTCAGAGTGCATTGCCATAACCACGAGGAAATCGGACGATACCATGCCACCCGAACCAGAAAGAACATAACCAACACGTCTCAATCATGCAACACCTAATTACTTACCTTACTCAAATCTCGCTATAAAGCCCCGATAGAACCGCACCCTATGAACATATAACCAACGATCACAACTCCTCGAAACATCGAAAGGTAACTCATAGATCACTCCAAAAAATGAATAGGCTCAATGACAATCGAATGGTACATCCCTCAACAATAGCAATTCGGAGTCAACATTTCCGACTCGGTGCAAAACACACACCCATACAGGCCTACCAATAACTCTAAGTCAACTCTGGTCACCCATAACAGGTAGATAACTCTCCGAAAGTTCACAATGACTGAATCATGGCATATACTAACACCTGACTAGATTTTCTTGCATCCTCATAGTTCACAACTACCAAAAATAATCTGTTTATGAAAACTCCCAGTCTCGAAATCCATGAGGCGCACCAATTAGCATATCTGATCCAAATTCCATCACTCGAATATATAACATGCCCCTAATACTCAACCATTCCACGAGTGATACCCCCCCCCCCTCCAATTCCTTTATGTCACCAAGAAACCTTGAATATCAGCAGTCGATCAATCAAAAGAGCACCGAGATACCAATGAGGTACCCCTAACTCAAATAGATTGTCATTTCAGAATGTACATCCTCATCAAGCCGCCCAATAGTGATATCCTCTACCTAGTCATCTGGAACTGCTCGTTCTGCCTAAGAATTTATGGCCTTCCTTCCATATATGAACCGTAACCTCACCCCTATAAATCTCAACCCTACACAATATGCCGCATACGCCATCCAATCCTATGATAAATATGAGAACTTCATGCTTCCTTTCTAGACACAAACAACTACTTACCCAACTAGCCAAGAACTTTCCATTTATCCCATTTAGAAGCAAAATCACTATACGTCACATGGCCCTCATGCCAGTAGAAAATATGCATCTCTAACCGTGGTAGAAACCCTCAAGAACTCTCCGAATCCTATTTGTACAACACCAAACCGTTAGGACTGGATCCTTCTAACTCAACCAAGCTACGCATGCCACCAAATCCGAAGAGAATTGCTAAGAAACACATGTAACAACTCATTACTTCATAACACCCACAGAACTAACCATATCCCTTATCGTTTATCATGCCGATCCGACCTACTACCAAGATGTCCTATTCATTCAAGTTCCTTCTGACTTACCTTCGAATTGATACTTCTTCTTTCAATAATACCGCAATTCTCAATCCAGACTCACCACACAAAACCCGAGCATAAAATATATTGTCTAAGGCTCATAAGCCGCTAAGTACTCCCTCATATATCCCCAAAAGCACCCCATTAGAAATACTTACCCTGAAGAGACTTCATGCGAATTTAAGTCATTACCTTCCCTTCCTAATACTGAGGGATAGAATCCATGATAATGTAAATACACCACAAGCCTTGACACCTTCCACGAAATTATCAGTTTCTAGCCAAACACAACTCTTGAAGATCCCCAATTTTTACGTATAACTTTGAATCCCATCAGAACCATTCTCGAGAGTCTTCCACTCTACGCAAATCTCAATTACACTGACCAAGTAAACAGAATGACCCGACCCCGCTTGCAAACCACGTACTAGAAAAGTAATCCACACATTGGAACAACAAGTAAACTCATACACTACACACACTACACCTTCAAGCACAACTCAATCATTCAACAACTTCCACTACCCGTAAAGTACATTACAACATGTATCGAAGAAATTCTATTACTTGAGTCATTCCCAGACTCCACCTCTGCAGGTCATAATTGATTCACCAACATACCTCAAATCGAAACCAACAACACATAATCGTGTAATTAACTTATCATTAGCGGACTCCCCCACTTGGCTCAAAGCCAAAGATCAAGACAAACAATAACTCACGATGCCCATACGCTATCACTCCCACCATACTGTGGTGAGATTCAACCAAATCCTTCATAAGCTTATATGTCTCAAACCATCTAACCCTCAAATCGTATGCAAAACTCTCCTTAACCATTGTAATGGTCATGCCAACCCCGACAAGCAATCTAACTCAATTACAACCTACGTCATTTAGTGATAGAGAGTACTTACTACAGATAAACATAAGGGTCACACACCTCAGGACAACCCGCAGGAGATACCCTTGCCTGCTTAACCTCAAAATGATATCCCCATATACACTTCCGAAAATCATAGCTATCACGCAGTTACTATACCTTCCTACATTAGAACACAACCACGGGCTACCCTCGAGACATCCCATTAAGCAATATAAGAACCTGAAGTTGATGGCAATACTAACACAGAAGCTGTGGTCAAGGAAATCTTGAGCTTCTGGAAGCTCTACTCACACTCGTATGATCACATGGATACCTTCACTGGACACCACGTTTCCCAAGAATGCTACTGAACTGAGCCAAAATTCACACTTGGAGAACTTCGCATAAAGTTTCTCCTTCCTATATCCTTGTAATACCATCATCAAATGCTGAGTATGCTACCCCTGGCTACGAGAGTACGACAGGATGCCATCAATGAACACAATAATAAAGGAGTTATAACACGGCTAAATACACCGTCAATAAAATACATGAACGCTGCTGGGGCATTTGTCAGCCCAAAATACATCACCAGGAACTCATAACACAATCGAAGGATCCGCTTCACTCCACATCTAAACAACATGAGATGTCATTTACTACACTCACAGCTCGAGGCCATATTCTAACTTAAGACTGAAGTCAATTACTCAATAATTCTTGTTATATCTCCCGCTAATCCATTTATGTCACAATCAATCAACCTGAACACATCTAACTATCAATCACACTCACCACGTAGTCATCTAGTCACAAAGTTCCATCAATAAGGACACCAACGGACATATAAGTCCCCCAACACATGTGCTCGCACAAACAAAATCTCAGCACTCAAGCCACAGACAAAATCTGGCCTCAAGTACTTCCGGTTGGCCCATTATCAACATGCTAAAATCATGTCTCACCCATGGAAGTCACAAGCCGCCGACGCACAACTGATACCAAGTGTTCGCGTGCGCATTCGAATACATGAAAGGAATTCAAAGAGTTACACTTTTGACTGAATGAATGGATTCGCACGATAAGAATTTATGAATATGGAATGTTTCCTAAGGGTCCTGCAACCTCTCGAATATAAGTATAGACGTCTCCGTACCAATCCGCAAGACTCTACTAAACCTGCTCATGACCGTTGAGTCCTATGTAACCTAGAGCTCTGATACCAACTTGTCACGACCCAAAATCCTAACTAGTCGTGATGGCGCCTATCATGGAACTAGTCTAGCCACTACCGCATAATTACACACCTTCTTTAGTAAAAATTTCCCAAAATTATTAATAATTCCTCATAACAAGTATATAATTTTTTAAATCTTTAAACAACATAAATGAGAAAACAGTCTATAACCAATCCCCAGAATTGGAGTCAACAAATCACGAGCATCTAAGAGTAATACTAATACTTCTAATATCATAATAAAATGCCTCGGAACAAAATACTAAGTACGAAATGAGGGAAAGGAAATGGAGAAGTTGCGGACGCTGGACAACTACCTCAAAATCCAAAATGCTGACGCCGTACGGACTTAGATGGCTACTGCTCAGTACCAATTCCTGGATCTGCACACAAAGGTACAGGGAGTAATGATGAGTACGCCAACTTAGTAGTAATGAAAATAAATCAAGTATGACGGTAAGAAACACACAGTAACAAAACCTCAATTCACAAATAGTAAAATACTGAGTTTTAACAGTGTATACATTTAGTCCATATGTTCAAAAACCAATTTCCGTAAAAAAATCCTTTGAACAAGTATGATTTCCAATGTTTCTCAGTAAAATTCCCAAAAATCTCAGTATGATAGATGAAATGAATCATAATCAAAAAATCAGCAAAATATCATTATAAACCGCCCCTCGGGCCAAATCATCACTCATAACCAGTCACTCAACACCTCACCATCACTCACTAACAGTCACTCAGCACCTCACAGTCACTCATGCCTCCCAATAACTCGTCACTCGGCCTCTCACATATCATAACCGTGCAACATGCTGCGGCGCGCAGCCGGATCCAAAATATCCTCACATTATTGTCTCTCGGCTACACTCAGTCAGAAACTCTCATAATGCCACTCGGGCCATAAATAAACGGGGTTCTCGACCCAAAACAGTATTTCATTAAGGATTAATAATATCAACAATTCTGAGTGTCAAACAATTTAACAAGAAAGGCTGAGTGTAAATCATAATTACTACGTGAGAAATATCAGAAAATAGTGCCAAGGGGTCTAAACAGATTGGCACAAGGCCCAAAACGTGGCTTACATATCCAAAATGACATTACGAACCTGCTCCAACTTCCGGAATTCCATTCCGACCCCGATAGCCTATTTTCCACTGCCGACCGAAAATCACCAAAAACTAACTTTCGCCAATTCAAGCCTAATTCTACATCGAACATCGAAAACACATTCTGAACACATTCCTAAGTCCCAAATCACCTAACGAAGCTATCTGAGCCATAAAATCCGTATTCCGATATCGTTTACCAATAAGTCAACTCTCAGTTGACTTTTCCAACTATAAGGCTACTTTTAGAGACTAAGTGTCGGGCTCGATAGTATCCTTCTCCAACTGGATCCTGCAGTGCCACAATTACTGAGCTTGACACTTGTGAGGGCTGTCATCATTTTGGAAGTCCGCCCTGAGATGACTCATTTTCTTAACCCTTGTGATGACTAGCTTCCTCCCTGCCTGCCTCATGACTCGAATCGGGACGTAAGGGTTTGTCCCTCTAAGACCAATCAATATTAGGAATGGAGTGTCTCTAGTCCGGATGATGAATTCGTCGGTCGGGAACCACTCGAACATCCATTGGATCTGATCCTCGGTCAGATTTTCCAATAACTCGACCCATCCATTGGCATTCTCCGGCTATGCAAACATGTCGGGGATGTAGTTCACACGCTTTGAATGATGGAAAGCAATATGATCATCCCAAACTCTCCTATGTATGTCTTGATGGTAGTCACCCCTTTGCAGATGCTCGGTGAGCCAGAGCTGGAGTAACAGGTTGCAACCCTCAAAATGTTTCGCTCCTCGTTGACAGTTCTTCAAGGCTCGGTATATGTCTGCAATGATCATAGGCACAATGCTGAAGTCCTGTCCGTTAATCCCTTCCATTAAAGTCTTAGTGACCATGGCCAACCTAGTGTGAATCCTCTCCTTCATTGTCGGGAACACCATTAAACCCAGGAAACAAACCATGAAAGCAAACACTCGGCGATGGATGTGCCCTAGAGAAGTGAGGGCGAACTCATCCTGATAAGTGCGGTATGATTTGCTATGACCGAACCTTTCGTACAAGTAATCAAAAGGGATGTATGAATCCTTTAAACATACCAAGTCCGGATTTTTCTTCAATCCCAACATTTTCAAAAAACCCCGGCCTGTGCGATTCTAAGGCATCAGCAATCCTGAAGATTCCCAAGACAAACCGGCCAAACCTCCTTTTTTTTCCAACAGCGATGTCATTTCATTGTTTTCGAAGTGGAATACTGACCGATCGCAATCCCAGAATAAGGTAGCAGCCTCTATCATCATTTTGTTAGGCTGAATATCTAAAAGAGAGGGCAGGTTGCCCAAGTATTTCCTGACGAGTGGTTTATCGCTGGAGTGAAGATCCTCCCACCAATTTAACAATTTGGGGTGGATGTTGGCGACCATGCCGAATTTGGGGATTTCGTGCCTCATTTCTGCAAAACAAAAAGGTTAGACCCTTAACCCCATCGGACTCGACTATTTAACATCAATAATTAGCAAAGAGCATTTAATTCTCCAAATAAATGCACAAAACGTGAAGGTGTCCGATTGGGTTCCAGGGAAACCCAATGGACTTTGGATAAGGCTATCTTAAAGGCTATTGTGCGAACAACACATTAGCTTGGCTAGGTTTGACCATGATGCATGTAACATTACAATAGAGTAAGATTTTTATTGGGGTTTTAGACTGGTACCCTTGAGCAGACAACTCAAGGGGGAAGGCACGGAACTGTCGACTGCACCGCTGATCGACTAGTTTTACCGCAAATACGCCTTTCCAAATTTAGGGGGTGATAATATTGGAATAGCGCATCCACTCATTGTAAGAGTTGCTATAGGGTTTTTGTTTGGCACGAGTGGAATATGAATGCGGAGCATGATATGCAATAATAAGCATTAAAACAAGTAGGCATGTATTTTCACGTTGTGGAAAGCAGTAAAGAAGAAATAAATACGACAGTTACAACGGAAAGCAGTTACAAGGAAAACACGAAGATATGTCAGTTTTGCTTAGACAAATAAATACTTGCAGAATTAAACAATTAATACTATGTAATGGGAGTAGGAAAGGGTGTAAGTATTTACACAGAATAAAGGTCCAAATTCACAAGACAACTTGTAACGGTATAAGCCTAGGGAAGATCCCCAGCGGAGTCGCCATGCTGTCGCGCCCCCTTTTTCTATCGCACGGGTTAGGTACGGAGAGATCGGGTTTATGACATTTTGGATAACTCCTTAAAGGAAGAGTCTCCACCTAACGATTTTATGGTGCGTTAGGGCACCTAGAGTTGATAACTCATAAACTAGTTTGCATTATCAGAGATTGGGTAAGGGTTGAAATTATCCCAAGGGGAAGGTGTTAGGCACCCCTCAAGATCCACAACTGTGGGTCCCAGCCAAGAAATTTTGTGAATTTGGACGATGAACAAGTAGCAAGCAAGTCTCATATAAGAAGGGATTTCAAACAGGTGTGAAAATCTTTAAAGGTTTTGGGAAAACATTAGAATAAACATTTGAAAAGAAACTTTCCTAGGTTTAAAGTAATGCGGATCTCATCAATGCAATACCCGGTATGTCACGCCTCGAAGAGGGGCTACACCTGGTATTAGCACACTGGTCATCATATTCGTATTATACCCTTCCCACCCCGTAAAGGTTACTTAAAGCGCGTGTGTTGGTCACGAATGCTTATTGCGTGCTATTACCCGTCCCATCCTATAAGTCCTGGAGGGTATTTAGGACTACTAATCCTACAATGTAAGTACTAGGCTGAACCCCAAGGTTTAAAGGGATAAAATTCTAAGCGACATATAAAACAACAAATGGGACCACAAATATGGGAACACATAAGGACAAATAAAGGCTCACAAATCCCTCCACAAGTAGACATGTAAGTAGCACGTCTCAAACACAACTAAAGTCTCAAAGATGGGAGTTTAAAATGGGAATTTTTAAATTAAAACAGTAAGCTTCAAAAGGTTATGATTTTGGAAAAAGCTTAGTAATGAAAGCCAAAGGTTCAGTCATGATTGAGTGATTCAAACGGATGATTGATTTTTCAGTAGTTTAGAGACAACAATAAGAATTAAGAGTGCGTAGCAGTTTAAAATTTTCAATAAAGGAGAAGAGAACCTTTAGAAAAATCAGTAATCAGAAGTAAAGCAAGATTTTAAATAAAACAGAGTAACTTCGAACGGGGATGGCTTACTTTGAAATCCAGTAATTCAAAAAATAGAGCAAGAATCAGTAGTTTAAAGGAGTTTTTTTTTAGTAAAAGAGAGTGAGTGCACAACTTCAATAACCGATAATTTTAAAGTAAAGCAAGGATTCAAACAAACAGAGTGACTTTGTAAGAGGGAGGATTTGTTTTGAAAAATCTATTAATTGTTGGGCAGACAAGAGCGAAAATATTTACACACAGCAAGGTTCTCAGATCTCCAGAACATACTGATTATCTTTACAGATCGTTTTAAACACAAACAGGACGTAAAACGATTGATTGGGTTTTAATACGTATTAGGCCTAAGGTTTGCCTAGGCGGGCGTATACATTGCCTATTTTTGTTTTGAGGGTGAGCATGCAGAATTTAGTTATGAATTTAAAGATATGCGGGATAGTATCCCTGCACAAGCGTTTTAAACCACTTAACCACATTTTAGCGAGATTTACCAGATTAGATACATGCTAACTAGGTGTTCAGCAAAAATATAACTTGACACAAACATGCCGAAAGGTAAGGTCCTAAAGAACATGATGTCTAATGCACACAAGGATACCTAAGGACATGGTTTCTAAATGTAATGCTTATGGAATGCAGTAGCCGTACATTATATCATTTGTTGTACTTATTAACTGTGAAGAGGGCTTATAAAATGACAGGAACATAATAGACATGCTGAAATAAAGAACCTACACATGATTTCTATTGCATGATATGCATGTCCTAAGCAGGATACTATTGCACACATATGGAAATAAATCCTATAGTCGTGATTTCTACTCGTTACTATACTAAACATGCATACCCCCCCCCCGCCATATCCACTATCCAGCCCTAATTATTCGTTTACAAATTATTACAGACCATTGTTGCATAAATTACACAAAGGAATAAGAAAATTAAGAAGTTACACTATAGAGAGCCTAACCGTAGGCTCAAGTAACAGATCCAACATGCCATATGCCAAGACCTCTTGTAACCCAAGTGTATCAGAGTTCCTAAGGATCTCAGGGGATCCCAGTCAGTGCTCACACCCAAGTTCCTAGCCAGGAATGAGTAAGTGCAGTGTGGAATGCCAGCCTTGTGTGTCAGAGTTCAATGGGTACTCAGGGGTCCCCAAGGCAGTGCTCACACGAAGGGGGCTGAACCTAAAGTCTAATAGTAGTGAGATGTGTTTGTAATTTAAAAGAGTTGAGGTTGAAAGTAGTTTGAAGAAACAGTTTTGAAATAGAACATCAGAGGACAATGTAAGAGTTTTATATAAAATGGTTTACAAAGGAGCCAAGCAAACACAAACAGGGAAAGGGTGTTAGGAACAAATAATTCTTATGACAACAATAGAATAGAGTTACAGGTTCTCAACTAATTATAACATAGTTATCACAAGGCATCACATATTTTGGATTAGGATTAGTATCATGTAACACTTAGACATCAAGGGTGCATGCTTATAGTTTTGAAAGTCATACAAATGATGCAAACACATAAGGAAATGCTGGTCATGCTTGTAAAGACCCGTGAAATGTTCTTGTTTAAAATAATGCCGATTAAGTCCCCGAGTTGTTTTTACTGTGGAAATTCCTAAAATGGACCTAATTAGAAAAAAAGTACCCTGGGAGTTAAAGAATTAAATTTTCTCGAAATTGGGTGTTATGAGACACACTATGCGATCGCATAACGTGTATGCGGACCACATAGTGGTCGCATATATGGGCAGATCACTGCCTAACTAAAGGACAACTATGCGGTCCCATCTGCGACCGCATTTTGGTTCTGCGGACCGCATAGTTGTCGCATTATTGCCTTCGATTTTGGGGAGGGGTGTTATGCGACGCACTATGCGATCGCATAACGAGTATGCGGACCACATAGTGGTCGCATACCTGGGCAGATTGTTTCCAAATTTCGGCCCACCTGGGGCCATTCTGCGGTCAGCTCTACGGACCGCATGTCAGGAATGTGATCGCATTCCTAACCGCATATTTGACACGGGCTTTTAATTTTCCAAACTTTTATACCCAACCCCAGCCTTATTTAACCCCTACCCCCTTTCATTTTAACTGGATTCTAAACAAAATAGAGAGAAGGAAAAAGAGAGTTCTTGAGAGAGAAGTCCCTACCTTCCCCAAATCAGTTCTTCATACATCACTCAGGCCTGGAAATTATCAAGTAATCTTCATCTTCTTCACTCTAAGAGGTAATTCCGCACCCCATTTCCCTTTAATTCTCAGATTTTAGTTATAATGAAGCACACATAGGTTGGTTCTTGAGATTAAAAGATAAGACTTGCATGCATGTGAATAATCTTCCATGACCTAGTAAAATAAAGCTAGTTAGAGTAATCTTTCACTGAAATGGGTTTTAGTTAAGCTAAGGGACCACATGGTGTTTGATAAAATGCTCAAATGAATTCAAGATTTCTAATTCTAAGGTAAGTGTGTCGCATTGTGAACTAGATTGACGGTGCTAGACGGTTCAGTGGATTGTGATAGAAATTAAAAAGGGAAACTCGACTCCAGGTATGTATGGCTAACTTTAATCTTTGTAAAATCGCTTTGTGGTGTCCGAGCATACGGTGCGTGTATTGGTGTGAATATGTGCAAATGGTTGTTCAAATTGTGTTGAAGCGTGAAGTGTATTCCTTGTCTATCTTTAGTTGATCACCACACTACCATGCTAAGTGAAATGATGCTAGTAGGTTAATGAATCCAAGAGTATGAATGTATATGCTAAAGACTGTGTAACAAGTAACGAAAAGGAGTTTTGGTGTGATGTAATTGAACTAAACGGCTGTGGCAATATCGTATATGATTCGTTGTTTGGTAAGGTTTATTATGGCACGATTTTTTTCTATACGTATTGTGGGTTGTAAAGAATCTATATTCCTATTGCTGAAATTTCTTGTGCTTGAATTATGCATTGTTATTGTTGATATGAGATGTGATTGTCCGGTGGGATCGGGTTGCGCGCCGCAATGTCACGACCCGTTTCTGGGTTATGATGGCGCCTGTCGTGGAACCAGGCTAGCCAACCGTTACAACGATACTCAATTCATTTACTA
>ML279357.1:0-59465 GCA_005239495.1 Nicotiana undulata | reverse complement strand
ATCGTGCGATGGTGAGTTGAGAAACGATACTGAGAACTGAAAAGTGAATAATTGAGATAACAAAATAAGACAATTTCAGATAATGAGAAGGAAAAACAAGTGATACATATGATAAATTTACAAAGAAAGGTTATGTTTAAGATCAGTTACATGTTTGTTGATTACATGTCCTTATACTTGATGTATTTTCTCACATGATTTATTGCCCGGTATGTACCTTATTTTATTATGTACTGGACCTTAGTGAGTATATATTCAACCTCTCGTCACAACTCTTTACGAGTTTAGATGGGATACTCACTGGGTACATATTTGTTTATATGTACTCATGCTGCACTTTCTTTTCTTTTCTGCACTTGATTGTGCAGGTGTTGAGGCTGATCCGTCTGGTCGTCCGTCTGTTGATAGATATTGATCGCGGTGTCGCTCCATACGGTGAGCTGTCTTCTTGGCGTCATCCTCACAACACCTCTGGAGCCTTCTAGTTTCATTTTGCTCAGTCTTTTGTTTCAGACTGCGGCTTGTATTTTTGTATATATATTTCAGTTGTTGTATCTATGTAGCCGCCCGTTAACACTGTGACACTAGTCCTGGCACACACTTGTTGTAGTTATGTTGGGTTTCGGGGTTGTATATATTTTGCCTAGCTGTGGTTCATCTTGTATCTACGGCCTTACCTCATATCGCTATTATATTACGCATTATAATTGTTATAAATTGTAAATAACTAGAATATCGAGTTCCGGGGTAGTATCTCCTAAGGATTTATATGTTGGCTTTCCTAACCTCACCGTTAGGTGCCATCACGACCTGAACCGGGTTTTGGGTCATGATAGTATCAGCCCAGCGGGCAACCTCACAATCACTCAGTATCAGCCCAACGGGCAACCTGACAGTCACTCAGTATCAGCCCCACGGGCATCACTAGCACTCAATAGGTACCTGCGCTCACTGGGGGTGTGTACAGACTCCGGAGGGGCTCCTACAGCCGAAGCGCTATAAACAAGCCACATCATGGCATAAATCACTCACTATATTGGCCCTCGGCTCTCTCATATCATAACATCCTCACAATATTGGCCTGCGGCCTCACTCGATCAGACACTCTCTACATGACACTCGGGCCATCATTATACCAGGTTCTCGACCCAAAACAGTATTTTATTTTTAAGAAATAATATAAAAATACTCTGAGTGTCAAAACAATCATCAAGAAAAGACTGAGTGAAAATTATAACATATCATGTGAGGAAAATAGTAAAACAGACCCCCAAGGGGTAAACAGATCGGCACTAGGCCCCAAACATGGCTTATAGTCCAAAACATATCAAAATATATCAATACTATTAAACATAGGCTTAAAATTCGGTTTCGCAACTCAATAGTTGCCTAAAAAGGGATATATTTCCAAATTTCCAATCTTTGCATTCCAAAATCCGTGAAAGGATGCAAGATCCGGGGTTTCATACCCTCTAGACAAGATTTAAAGACATTATTTACCTCAAACTAGCCCGAAAAGCTACTCTGCGACCTCCTTGCCTCTCGTCTCAACTTCCGAGTGCTCCAAATCTACCAAGTTCATATTTTTATCATCAAATTATGCTTAAGAAATGAATCCCAATTGAAAATACCAATTTTAGCTCAAAACCCAAAATTAGCCAAAACCGGACCCTCGGGCCCGCATCTCGGAACTCGACAAATTTTATACCAAACTGTTCTTCATCATCTCACGAGTCCTTACATATAAAGAACGCTAAATCAGAGTACGTTTGACCCCTCAAATCATCCCCTAAAGGTCTCATAATCTCAAGCCCTAACTCCATCTTTCTCTACTGATTTTCATTAATTAAACACTGATATTATGTTCCTTAATCACCTATAATCGAGTTTTAGGGTCCAAAATACTTACCTCAACGAAGAACAATGATTTCCCCTCTTCAAAATTGGCTCCAAGCTCTTTTCCCATTAAAATGGTGAATGTCTAATGGTCGCGAAGGGTTTAATTTAATATTGTCCAAGGATTTCTTCATCGCGATCGCGGACATCCAGTTGCGATCGCCGAGCACAAATTCGGGCAGCCCTCATTTAACCTTACGCGATCGCGGAGGCCTTCACGCGATCGCGAACCTCTGCTCTACTGACCTATGAGATCGCAGACACGCGATCGCGTTCGCGAAGACCATTTCCATTAACTCCCCCAACATCGATTACCTTATGCGATTGCGCCCCAGACCACGCGATCGCCAAGAACACCAATCCACACTACTGCGATCGCAACCCCTTTCTGCGATCGCGAAGAACAACTTTTCCTGCCCTCTTTGCTAAGCCTACGTGATCGCGACCCCACACCTGCAATCACGTAGAAGGAAAAACTGGAGAACACCAGTAGAAAATTTGCAACTCCCAACTCCCAAACTAGGTCTGTTAACCACCCGAAACACACCCGAGGCCCTCGGGACCTCAACCAATTATAACAACACATCATAAATGATCATTCAAACTTAGTTGCACTCTCGAAACACCAAAAATAACGTCAAAACACCAAAATCACCTCGGATTCAAGCCTAAGAACTTTGAAATTTCTAAAATCCACCAACGATGCCGAAACTATCCAAAACAACTCCGATTGACCTGAAATTTGGCAGACATATCCAAAATGACATTACGAACCTTTTCCAACTGTCAAAATTCCATTCCAACCCCGATAGCCTATTTTCCATTGCCGACCGAAAATCACCAAAAACTAACTTTCGCCAATTCAAGCCTAATTCTACACCGGACATCACAAAAATATCCCGAACACACTCCTCAGTCTCAAATCACCTAACAAAGCTATCCGAACTATAAAATTCGCATTCCGAGGTCGTTTACCAATAAGTCAACTCTCAGTTGACTTATCCAACTATAAGGCTATTTTTAAAGACTAAGTGGATGAATTCTCACTACAACCATTTCGATTTCAAGCCTACCAACTCTAACACATCAATAACAGTATAACCAACCTATGACAAGTCAATAACAGAAATTATAAATGCAGGTTCTACGTAAGGAAAGACCGAGTCGTTACATTCTCCCCCTCTTAAACAAACGTTCGTCCTCGAACGAGTCTAGAAACATACTTGGAGTCTCAAACAAGTGAGGATTTGCTTTGCATCTCCCGCTCGGTCTCCCAAGTAGCCTCCTTCACTGGCTGACCTCTCCACTGTACCTTCACTGAATCTATATCTTTGGACCTCAACTTTCTGACCTCGCGAGCCAAAATTGCTACTGGCTCGACCTCATATGACATATCATCCTCGAGCTGAACTGTGCTGAAGTCTAACACAGGAGACGGGTCACCAACATATTTCCTGAGCATCGACACATGAAATACCGGATGAACACTCGATAGGCTAGGTGTCAAGGCAAGTCTATAAGCCACCTCTCCAACCTTTTGAAGCACCTAAAACGGACCAATAAATCGAGGACTCAACTTTTCTCTCTTTTCGAACCTCATAACACCCTTCATGGGTGATACCTTCAGCAGTACCTTATCACCTTCCATAAATGACACATCCCGGACCTTTCGGTCCGCATAGCTCTTCTTCCTAGACTGCGCCGTGCGAAGTCGCTCCTGAATCAACTTCACCTTCTCCAACGTATCCTAAATTAAATCTGTGCCCAATAGCTTAGCCTCACCAGGCTCGAACCAACCAACCGGAGATCTACACCTCCTACCATATAAAGCCTCATACGGGGCCATCTGATTACTGCACTGGTAGTTGTTATTATATGCAAACTCCGCTAGTGGCAGAAACTGATCCCATGAACCACCAAAGTCAATCACACAAGCACGTAACATGTCCTCCAAAATCTGAATAGTCCGTTCCGACTGCCCGTCGGTCTGAGGATGAAATGCAGTGCTCAACTCTACATCTATACCCATACCTATCTGTATGACCCTCCAAAACTGAGATGTGAACTGAGTACCTCTGTCAAAAATAATAAAACCGGAACCCCATGCAATCAGACAATCTCCCTGATGTAAATACCAGCTAACCGCTCTGAAGTACAAGAAGTACTGACAGGAATGAAGTGCGCGGACTTGGTCAATCTATCCACAATGACCCAAATAGCATCAAAACTCTTCGAAGTCCATGGAAGCCCAACTACAAAGTCTATAGTAATTTTCTCCCACTTCCACTCCGGAATATCTAACCTCTGAAGTAATCCACTTGGTCTCTGGTGCTCATACTTGAGCTGTTGGCAGTTGAGACACCGTGCTACATACTCAAAAATATCTCTCTTCATCCGCCTCCACCAATACTGCTGTATCAAGTCCTGATACATCTTCGCGGCACCCGGATGGATGGAATACCGCGAGGTGTGGGCCTCTGCTAATATCAACTCTCAAAGACCATCCACATTGGCCACGCAATTACGACCCTGCATCCTCATAACACCGTCATCACCAATAGTCACATCCATGGCATCACCTTGACGGACCCTATCCTGAAGCACCAAAAAATGTGGGTCATCATACTGACGAGCTCTAATCTGATCATAAAGAGAAGACTAGGAAGCCATGCTAGCTAATACCCGCGGAGGGTCTAACAAATACAATCTCACTAACTGACCCACTAAAGCCTGAACATCAAGTGCTAAAGGTCGCTCTACTGCTGAAAGGTAAGCTAGATTCCCCAAACTCTCGGCTCTGCGACTCAAGGCATCGGCCACTACATTGCCCTTCTCCGGAAAATACAAAATAGTGAGGTCATAATCTTTGAGAAGCTCTAACCATCTCCTCTGACGCAAATTCAAGTCCTTCTGCCTCAGCAGATACTGCAAACTACGATGATCAGTGAAAATCAAGGTGAGGCTGAAACACACTATTCATAAATTGCATGAACACAATTGGGGCATTGGTCAGCCCAAATGACATAACCAGAAACCCATAATGACCATACCTGGTCCTGAAAGCAGTCTTCAGAATGTCAGAATCCCGAATCTTCAACTGGTGATACCCAGACCTCAAGTCAATCTTGGAGAACACTCTAGATCCCTGAAGCTGATCAAACAAGTCATCAATACGAGGCAAGGGATACCGGTTCTTCACCGTAACCTTATTCAGCTGCCTATAATCAATACACATACACATGGAGCCGTCTTTCTTTTTCACAAACAACATCGGTGCACCCCAAGGTGACACACTAGGCCGAATGAACCCCTTATCTAAGAGTTCTTGAAGCTTCTCTTTCAATTCTTTCAACTCCGCTGGTGCCATGCGGTAAGGTGGAATAGAGATAGGCTGGGTGTCTAGCACCAGGTCAATACCAAAATCAATATCCCTGTCAGGTGGCATGCCTGGTAGGTCTGCAGGGAATACATCCGGGGAGTCACGGACTACAGGAACAAAATCAACGGAAAGAGTCTCACTACTAACATCCCTCACAAAAGCAAGATAAGATTCACACCCTTTCTCAACCATACGCTGAGCCTTCAAATAAGAAATCACTATACTAGGCACATGCTTTATAGATCCCCTCCACTCAACTCTCAGAACTCCGGGCATAGCTAAGGTCACGATCTTAGCGTGACAATCAAGAATCACATGACATGGGGATAACCAATCCATGCCAAGAATCATATCAAAATCAACCATACTGACTATCATCAAGTCCACTTGGGTCTCCAGACCCCAATAGATATAAGACACGACCGATACACACGGTCCACAACATTAGTATCGCCCACCAGAGTCGAAACATGAACAGACGTAACTAAAGACTCTCGGGGCATATTCAGAAAGTGAGCAAAATAGGATGAGACATAAGAGTATGTGGAACCAGGCTCAAATAAAGACAAAGCATCACTTTGACAAACAGAAATAGTACCTGTAATCACCGCATCTAAGTCTATAGCATCAGGCCTCGACGGAAGTGCATAAATACGTGGCTGGCCTCCACTTGCTCAACCTCCCCCTCTAGGGTGGCCTCTAGCTGCCTGACCACCACCCCTAGCTGCCTGAGTAGGTGGTGAAGTAACTGGGGCTGAAGTCGAGGGATGAACCCTCTACTGAGATGAACTACTAGGGAGACGGGGACACTGCCTTCACTCATGTCCGAACTCCCCACACTCATAACAACCACCTGGAGCTGGAGATGAAACAGATGAGAACCCCTGCCACCATGATAACCACCAGACGAACCATGCATAGAAGAACCCTAATAAGATGATGCTCGGGCGGAGCTCTGAGCTGGAAGGGCACAAAAAGATGAACGTCCCTGATGAGATATGCGAGGACCCTACCCCGAAGATACACCACTGTAAGCTGGGCGAACTGGCTGTTGAGGTCTAAATGGACGACCTCTGTTGTGCTAAAACTTCCCTCTAGAAGGAGCACCACTGAAGCTACCTGATCCCCGAGGCCTCTTAGCCTCCCTCTCCTCACGCTCCTGCCTATGAACCGACTCAATGTCCCGAGCTATGTCAACAACCTGCTCAAATGTGGCTCCAGACACCCTCTCTTTGTTCATCAAAATGCGAAGCTGATAAGTGAGACCATCTACAAATCTCTTAATCCTCTCCCTGTTAGTAGGGACTAACTTCGAAGCATGTCGAGCCTACTCAGAAAATCTCATCTAATACTGAGTAACTGACAACTCTCCCTAGCGGAGCTGCTCAAACTACCTGCGCTGCTCCTCTCTGTGGGACTGAGGAACATACTTATCCAAAAAGATCGTGGAGAACTGTTGCCAGGTGAGTGGTACTGAACCAACCGGTCTACGCCTCTCGAATTCCTCCCACCAAGTGAAAGCAGCACCCGCAAACTGAAATATAGCAAAAAAGACCCCAATGGTCTCCAAAATACCCGCAGTACGTAGTATCCTTTGGCATTTATCCAGAAAACCTTGGGCATCCTCACCCTCTGTGTCGCTAAAAGTCAGAGGGTGAAGTCTACTGAACCTCTCCAGCCTACGCTGCTCATCCTCGGGCATAGCTGAAACCACATAGTCCTGAAATGGGGCAATCAGCTGGGCTGGGACTACCCCTGGTGCCTGAATACCCTGTACAACCTGCTCAGGTGTCCGGGCAGTTGGAGTCTGAATGCCTCCCCCAGCCTGAGCTGCAGTGGTAGTAGTAGACATAGCAACTGCCTGAGCTAAACTTGTGCACACTGTCGATATCTGAGCCAGGGTCTCCTGAAGACCCGGAATAACAATAGGCACTGCCGGTGCCTGAGCTTGTTCCGCTGGAGTACCCTCGGCGGGAACCTGATCCTGAATGATAGGGGGATCCTGTGGTACTGCCCCGACTGGTCCCCTAACTCCACCACGACCTCGACCCCTTGTGGGTCTGGCTGGTGTCTGGTCACCCTGATCGGTATTGTGTGTCGTCACCATCTGTGAGAGAATGAAACAACATGAGTTTAGATTTCGAGAATCAATAGATTGGCACGAAAAAGTTCAAGAAATTGAGATTTTTCCTAAGAGTTCTGCAGCCTCTCAAAGATAAGTACAGACATCTCTGTACTGATCCGCAAGACTCTATTGAACCTGCTCATGACCGTTGAGTCCTATGTAACCTAGAAGCTCTGATACCAACTTGTCACGACCCCAAATTCTAACAGGTCGTGATGGCGCATATCGTGGAACTAGGCTAGCCAACCATCACATAACTACCCATTCGTTCTATTAAAATTTTTCACAAATCAATAACAAACAGCAAACATAATATAAATAATTTCATTAAGTCTTTACGCCCCAATAGTAATCTAACAGTCTAAATAAAACCTCCCAAGACTAGAGTCAACAAGGTCATGAGCATCTAAGAAATAAAACTAACTCTGCTAATGTGTTAAACAATGTCTATGAAATAAATACTAATACTAATAAAGGAAGAGAAATGGAGAAGCTGCGGACGCTGGACAGCTACCACGAAATCCTGTAAGCTGCGGCTAACGAACAAAGATGGCTACTGCTCCGCACTAGTACCTGGATCTGCACACAGAGGTGCAGGGAGTAATGATGAGTACGCCAACTCACTAGTAATGAAAATAAATCACAGTCTGAAATATATGAAACACACAGCACAAAACACCAATCCACAAACAGTAAAACATCAAGTCTCAATACCGTATACATAAGTTCGAAAACCAATTTCCAGAAAATTCCTTTGAAACAAGTATAGTTTCCAATATTTCTCAGTAAAACGCTCAGTAAAAATCAGTTTGAAAAATTAAGTGAAACATGGTCAAAAACTCAGTAAAATATCATCATAACTCTGCCCCTCGGGCCATAATCATCTCTCATAACATTTCCCTCAGCACCTCACCATCACTCAGTATCAGCCCAGCGGGCAACCTCACAGTCACTCAGTATCAGCCCCGCGGGCATCACTCGCACTCAATAGGTACCTGCGCTCACTGGGGGTGTGTACAGACTCCGGAGGGGCTCCTACAGCCCAAGCACTATAAACAAGCCACATCATGGCATAAATCACTCACAATATTGTCCCTCGACCTCTCTCATATCATAACATCCTCACAATATTGGCCCGCGACCTCACTCAGTCAGACACTCTCAACATGCCACTCGGGCCATCATTATACCGGATTCTCGACCCAAAACAGTGTTTCATTTTCAAGAAATAATATCAAAATACTCTAAGTGTCAAAACAATCATCAAGAAAAGACTGAGTAAAAATCATAACATATCAAGTGAGGAAAATGGTAAAACAGCCCCCAAGGGGTAAACAGATCGACACTAGGCCCCAAACATGGCTTACAGCCCAAAACATATCAAAATATATCAATACTATTAAGCATAGGCTAAAAATCGGTTTCGTAACTTAATAGTTGCCTAAAAAGGGATATATTTCCAAATTTCCAATATTTGCATTCCAAAATCCGTGAAGGATGCATGATCCGGGGTTTCATACCCTCAGGACAGGATTAACGACCCTGATAGCCTAGTTTCCACTGCTGACCGGAAATCACCAAAAACTAACTTTCGCCAATTCAAGCCTAATTCTACATCGGACATCACAAAAATATCCCGAACACACTCCTAATTCCCAAATCACCTAACGAAGCTATCTAAACCATAAAATCCGCATTCCAAGGTCGTTTACCAATAAGTCAACTCTCATTTGTCTTTTCCAACTATAAGACTATTTTTAAAGACTAAGTGGCTAAACTCTCACTACAACCATTTCGATTTCAAGCCTACCAAATCTAACACATCAATAACAGTATAGCCAACCTATGACAAGTCAATAACAAAAAGTATAATTCAGGTTCTACGTAACGACAGACCAGGTCGTTACAATGTGCGGAGTTTGGGTTACTTGGGGTCTAAACGCAGATGCATATGGAGTGTCGCACCTGCGAGCCCGCAGGTGCGGATGGTCGATTGCAGGTGCAGATGGGGGCCTTAAGTGAAGTCTGCAGATGCGGATGTTTGGTCGCAGATGCAGGGACCGCAGATGTGGTAATGGACCGCAGATGCGGAACCCCTGGGCAGAAAGGTATATAAGCACCCCTTCGCGAATTTTAGTCGTTCTTCATCATTTTTCATACGGGTTTGGAGATTTTGGGAGCAATTTGAAGAGGTATTCAAGGGGTTATTCATGGAGGTAAGCTACTTGAACCTAAAAATTAATTCTATGGTGATCTTTAATTGATTGAGCATGAAATTTGTGGGATTTAAGGGTGTATATTTGAGGATTAGGGCTTGAAACTTGAGACTAAGAATTGGGTGATTGAGGGGTCAAACGAAGTTAGTTTTTGATGAATTTTGTATGTATGGACTCGTAAGAGGGTAAGGATTATATTTTTATGATTTTTAGCGAATTTTGAGACGTGGTCCCAGTGTCGGGTTTGGCCAATTTCGGGATTTTTAATGAAATTCTATAATCTTCTAGTGGGTTTTGTTCCTTTAGCATGAATTGACGATATGATTCTGATTTTTGGATAGATTCGGGGCGATTTGAGACCGTGTGGAGTGACAAGGGCATCGCGGAGTAGATTCTCGTTCGGATTGAGGTAAGTAATGATTGTAAATCTTGTCCTGAGGGTATGAAACCCCGAATTTCACATCGTTTCACTATTTTTGAGTGGCGAACATGCTAGATGACGAGCATGTGGCGTGCACCGTTGGGGATTGTGACTTGGTCCGTCCGGTAGCAACAACTAATTTGCATATTTGACTGGAAATTATATGATATTTTGTGTTTTTGGAGAGTATTAGTATGTTTTGGGCTAAACTCAATATTTGGGCCTCGTGCCAAGTTGTTCGGACCCTTTGGGGATTTTTACTATTATTTCCTCAGGGTTATGTTTCAAGATTTGCACTCAGTCATGCCATGTTTTACTGATTTCATAACTCAGTCTTATTTACTCGTCTTGTTGCATAAAATGATATTTTGGGGCTGAGCACCCTGTTTTACTGATAGCCCGAGTGGCTTGAGAGGTTTTTGACTGAGTGAGGCTGTGTTGTGAGGATATCATGGGATCAGGTTGCGCGCCGCAGCATGTTGCACTGATTTATGATATTTGAGAGGTCGAGGGCCTGATTGATTATACCACGAGATGACTTGTTATAGCGCTTGGGCTGTAGGAGCCCCTCCGGAGTCTGTACACCCCCAAGGAGCGCAAGTACCTACTGAGTGCGAGTCCCGAGTCCTGAGTGATGAGTGATTGGGAGGCATGCGTGGCTGTGAGGTTGCCCGAGGGGCTGATTATGAGTGATTGTGAGTTATGCCCGAGAGGTAAATTCTGAGTGATGTTATGCCTGAGGGGCAGTTTATGATACATGTTTTTGCCTGAGAGGCTACTTATGATTTTTATCATTTTTACTCTAAACTTCGTGAATTTCTGTTGAAACTGTTGGAAAAATATTCTCAAATGATTTTTACTGAAATCGGCTTTTAAGCGTGATGATTTGACATATATATATATATATATATATATATATATATGTCAAATCATCACGCTTAAAAGCCGATTTCAGTAAAAATCATTTGAGAATATTTTTCCAACAGTTTCAACAGAAATTCACGAAGTTTAGAGTAAAAATGATAAAAATCATAAGTAGCCTCTCAGGCAAAAACATGTATCATAAACTGCCCCTCAGGCATAACATCACTCAGAATTTACCTCTCGGGCATAACTCACAATCACTCATAATCAGCCCCTCGGGCAACCTCACAGCCACGCATGCCTCCNATATATATATATATATATATATATATATATATATATATATATATATATATATATACTGTTGGAGGGAAAGGTTGTACTTACTGCGAATTTATGACATGTATTTACGTGTTTCTTACTACTCAATATTTATTTACTTTTATTACTTATTGAGTTGGCGTACTCACATTACTCCCTGCACCTTGTGTGCAGATTCAGGTGCCAGGGCATCAGAGTGAGAGCTGATCTTCCTCTTTCAGAGTGTTCCGGAGATTTGCGAGATAGCTGCACGACGTCCGCAACCTTGCTTTTCTCCTTCCTACCTTTATAGTATTTATTTTCTCAGACTTGTATCTTTCTTTTAGTTGTCCATGACTAGTGACTCCGGGATTCGGGTCGTGTTAAATGTTTTACCTATCTTTACTTGTTTTGATATACTTGAATGGAAATTTTATGAAATATCGGATTAGTAATGAATTAAATGAGAAGTTCTTTTATGCTATACTTAGTGAATTGACTAGCTTAGTATCACAATATTTATACAGAGTGGTTTTGGGGTCATGACAATTGTCGGATATTTATAACTATTAGGGATGTTTGGGGTATTTTCGACAATCACTTTGTAAAATGATCTTCTGTCTTTCAGTTTCTAAGTTCGACATAGTTAAGTGCCTGCCATTTCTTTTCCTTGTGATCAATTTGATCACAACACTATCCGAAATAAGTGACAAACAAGAATAATGAATACGTTCATAATTATATACATTACACGCATACATATAAATATTCACATTAAGGACGACTTTGTCCTAATGCTACAGGTCTATATTAATTTTTATATATTATGCGGAAGGGCCAACTGCACAACAATGATAAAATATTGAGTTGTGTGACGGTAAAATTTAAACTATGGTCATCTTTCAACTGTTAAAATGACATTTGACACTACTTTTCAAACTAGAGGGAAAAGGAAGAAAAGTCAAATTTAGTCAAAAACATTATTCAATTACCAAATATGTTTTGGTAACTATACAAGGAATAATTATAGTATGTCAAACAAATTCCAAAAATAAAAGATAAATATAACTATTTGGATATAAACATAGTATTTGATTCATACAACTATCTAGTTAATAATATTAATTTCATTTTTATAGAATCTTAAAATAAATTACATGTGTCTGTATATTATTTTTATAATTTGATTGAATCTCCTATGCTTCATGCTAATAATTGACGTAACTACTTACTAAAAAATAACACTACTAACTTCAACATCATGTTCTGTCTCTACTATAAAAGGAGAAGCTATCAAACATTTATAAGCACTTCTATAGAGAAAAAATAACTGTTGTTTAAGATGGCAAAATCAACTAATTATATGGGGTACATCATTATTGTCCTCTTTGTTCTTTTTTCTCCATTAACTCTTGCAACACTAGAACCATTATCTGCACCAGAGCTATCATTTGCACCAGAAGCAACATCACCAATAATGTCATTAAAACTGTCTGGTGCAAGTCGTAATACTCGTGTGTCTGTTTCAGGTAACTTAGTTTTAATGAATTCTTAATTTGGCTCATTATGCGTTCCTATTATATGAGGAGTCGTTATGATAAAAGATTTAATTTTTTGATAAATAAAGAATATTTGTTTTGACAATTTCAGGTTGCTTTGGATTATGCAAAAAATTCAAATGTTGCAATTGCCAGGCCGAGTTTCCGTATTTATGCATCTCATGTTGTTGAAAATAAAAATAGAATAAATCTTGTTTTTGTTACCATGATGTGGTTAACAACTAAGATATAATGAGTGGCCATTAAACTTATTATATGTATTTGAAGCGTTCATTTAATAAAAGCGATGCAATGAATGATAATCATATGTGTTACATTTGCGCGTTTTATTTTTTGTTTTTGCTCTTACTTTCACTTGCTTCATACTTATGACAAAATTTTCAAGAGAACGAAAAATTAAAAAGAGAGAAAGTAACTAAATAAAATAATTTATTGCAACTTATTTTTCTCTTAAATTAAAATAAAAATATTCTATATAATAGATGGGTGTGTTTAACTCTTTTTCGCATACTATTTTAACTAGTCCCTACATCACGTGCCTCACACGTGTAGCCCATACTACTGTTATTAAATTTATATGTGTTTAAACCTTGAAATGAGTAATAATTAAATGTGTACATGGTTAAAAATACGTGATTCAACTTAACACAAACGATCTATGAACATAAACAAACTAAAGTAAAGGGAAGCAAAATAATCAAACTAAACGTGATGAACACTTAAGCCTGGCTTTTTAGAGGAACTCTGAAAATTGACCTCGGGCGAACCCTCGGGACTGGCTCGGTTGCAACCGAATAACTAAGCAGCTGAAGAACACAATGAACATTAGCTAGAGAATAAAAATGAATTTTATTTATTTGATATGCATTCCAACAGTGTTTTAAAATAAAGAAGTTCTCCCCTTTATATAGTAGGGGAGTTTCAATCCTAGTACAAATCTAAATAAGGTAAAAATTTCTTTTTTCCAGTAAATGTTAATCTACAGTTGGTATTGGGCTAGATTTACGCCATAATATCCGATTGATGGCGGATGTTACGGCTCCCCGGTTATCGTGCTTAACCATTTTTCTTTTTCCTTAGTCTCATATCTACACTCTGCCCGGACCCGTGTCCGAGTACTATTCGTCCTCCCCGGGCTCCAGAACTAGGAACTCTTCAGCTTTACTCGAGCCGGTTTCATATCATACTTCACACACGTATCTTTACCAAAAAAATTGGGGGTAAGATTATTCCCGATTTTACGAATACACATATTATCCCCTCACTTTTTGTAGAGCGGATTATCGAAGCGGTGGAAAGTGATTAATGTCACGACCCCAAATAAATGAAGGCCATGATGGCACCTATCGTGAAACTAGGCCAGCCAACTACTGAGAGTAACATATAAAACATTCCTTTTTCAAAATCATAAGTCGAAATATTTCATTTAGGAATTCTGTTTAAAAACATAGATAATTGCAATAATACCACAAAATCAAGTCTAACCACAACGCAACACCCGAAAACAACTGTCATGAGCATCTACAGGGATAAACATAAGTCTAATAACATGCCTCTGCTAGTACAGTCCAGGGAACACTAGAAATCTATGGCTAAGAGAGGAAAGAAGGATAGTTGTGGACGCCGAGAAGCTACCTCTATCCTCGAGCAACTCCGAGCTAAGGAGGAATCAACAATCGCTCAGATATGGCACCTTGATCTGCACACAAAGGTGCAGGGAGTAACGTGAGTACGCCAATTCAGTAAGTAACCAAAATAACTAAAAACTTGAGTGCTGGGACGAGCATTTAAAAATCATAATTTCATAAAAATAGTACTTCAGCTTTTATTAAAAAGGCTCAGTGTAAAGAAGAGTAAGAATACAATAATTTCACAATGTATTAGCCCTTCAGGCACAGTATCACTCATAAGCAAGGTCTCTCAGTCACTCGTGACTCCACTATCATAATTCCATGCTTACTCTAAGCACTCTCACTCAACAAGTACCATAAATCCTTACAACTGCTGCGGCGTGCAGCCCGATCCACCTAACATATGATGCGACGTGCAGCCCGATCCAATATATATATATATATATATATATATATATATATATATATATATATATATATATATATATATATATATATATATATATATATATATATATACATATGCTGCGGCGTGGAGCCCGATCTATATAATATATACATATGTTGCGGCGTGCAAATCAATCCATATGATAGTCGATTGCGCTCACTGGGGGTGTATAGACTCCGGAGGGGCTCCTACAGCCCAAGCGCTAAATTGTTGCAGCGTGCAACTCGACCCATATAATGAATATTCCAGCGGCGTGCAGCCCGATCCATAACTCTCCTCACATACTCAGCTCTCGGCCTCACTCAGTCATCCTCACAAGCCACTCGGCAACTCATCTGGACTCAGCCCAAAATACCTCTTAGAGTTTTTAAAACAGTGTGGTAATAGTGAAAATAGCAACAACTAATAAACATGACTGAGTTCACAAATTTTCCATCAAGCTAGTGTGAGAATAGTGTAAAAATATCCTTAAGGGTCTAAACAGGTCGGCACGAGACCCCAAACATGGCATACAACCCATAATAAGTATAAGTCTCTAAAATACAGGATATCATAAGGTTTCAAATCAAACACAGGGCTTAATAGTCTCTACGGGACAGAACAAGTCACATTCCCTATCGGTGCATGCCCACACGCTCCTCACCTAGAATGTGCATCACCTCATTTATAAAAACAATACGAAATATCGGGGTTTCATACCCTCAGGTCAAGAGTTACAATCGTTGCTTACCTCAAACCGGGTCGAAGACTATTCCGCGATGCTCTTGCCATTCGAATCGGTTCCCAAACACTCCGTGTCTATCAGAATCAGATTAATAACATCAAAATATGCTAGGGAGACGAAACCCATTCGCATATTATCAAAATTAGGCACAATTCCCGAAATTGGCCAAATCTGACCCCCGGGCCCAAATCTCAGAATTCAATAAAAGTAACAAAACCGAAATCCTTATTCTCTCACGATTCTATACATACCAAGAACATCGAAATCGGACCACTATTGCCCATTCAATTACTCAATCAAGTCTCCAATTATCCAAGCCCTAACCCCCAATTTACGCACTTATGTTTCCCTTAATTTCACCCTATTTCAGTCCAAAAATCATATAAAAACGAGTTTTATGTTCAAATATCTTACCTCAACGACGTCCTCTTGATTTCCCTCTTCAAAAACCCTTCAAAAGCTTCAAACCTGCATGAAAATGGTGAAAGAATGACAAAAATTCGCTAAGGACCCTTTTTATATGATCTTCCCAGCGATGACCGCACCTACAGCCCTTTTAGCGCACCTGCGGTCCCAAGTGCACACCTGCGCATCCAACTTGAATCTCCAATTACCGCACCTGCGCTTCCGTAGGTGCGGCCACCCATCCGTACCTGCGACCCTTTACGAACTGCCAATCTCCGCACTTGCGCATGGTCATCGCACCTGTGGATCTCGCGCCTGCAGTTTTTCTTCCGCAGGTGTGACCACACCAGCAGTTGTGCACCAACAACATTTTCTGTTGTATTTTCCAACTTAAAACCTTCCGATGACTATCCGAAAACACCCCGAGTCCCTTGGGGCCTCAACCAAAGATACCAACAAGTCATAAATGATTACCCGGACTTAGTCGAACCCTCAGAACCCTCAAAACAACATCGAAACCCCAATTCAACCCTAACATTCCTAAAACTTCTGAGAATCACCAACGATGCTGAAACCAACCAAAACATATCCGAATGACCTAAAAATTCGCACACACGTCCAAAATGACACTACAAACCTGATCCAACCTCCGGAATTCCATTCCGACCCCGATAGACTATTTTTCACTGCCGACCAAAAATCGCCAAAACCTAACTTTCGCAAATTCAAGCCTAATTCTACACCGGATATCAAAACCACATTCCGAACACACTCCTATGTCTTAAATCACCTAACAAAGCTATCTGAGCCATAAAATCTACATTCCGGGGTCGTTTACCATTAAGTCAACTCCAGTTGACGTTTTCAATTATTAGGCCAATTTAAGAGACTAAGTGTCTCAATTCTCACAACGACCACTCTGAACCCGAACAAACCAACCCCAACACATCATAAACAAACTAAGCAATGCGTGACAAGGCAGAAACAAGAATAACAGGGCTAATTCTACAGAACGACCGCTGAACTAACTTCACCTTATCCAACGTATCTTGAACCAAGCCTGTGCCCAATAGCTTAGCCTCGCCCGACTCAAACCAACCAATCGGAGATCTACACCTCCTACCATATAAAGCCTCTTACGGAGCCATCTGGATACTCGACTGATAACTATTATTATAAGCAAACTCCGCAAATGGCAGAATCTGGTCCCATGACCCCCAAAATCAATGACATATGCACGCAACATATCCTCTAGAATCTGAATAGTAAGCTCTGACTGCCCGTCGGTCTGAGGATGAAACACTGCAATCAGACAATCTCCCTGACAATAGTAAGCTCTCCAAAACTGAGATGTGAACTGAGTGCCTCTGTCGGAAATGATAGAAATTGGAACCCCATGCAATCAGACAATCTCCCTGATATAAATCTCAGCTAACCGCTCCAAAGAATAAGTAGTACCAACATGAATGAAGTGAACAGACTTGGTTTGCCGATGCACAATAACCCATATAGTATCAAACCTCCTCGAAGTCCGTGGGAGTCCAATTACAAAGTCCATGCTAATCCTCTCCCACTTCCACTCCAGAATATCTAACCTCCGAAGCAATCCATCTGGCCTCTGGTGCTCATACTTGACCTGCTGATAGTTAAGACACCGAGCCACAAACTCAACAATATCCCTCTTCATCCGCATCTACCAATAATGTTGTCTCAAATCCTGATACATCTTCGCGGCACTCGGATGGATGGAATATCGCAAGCTATGGGCCTCTGCTAAAAAATCAACTCTCATAGCCCATCCACATTGGACACACAAATACGGCCCTGCATCCTCCTGACCCCATCATCACCAATAGTCACATCACTGGCATCACCTCGACGGACCCTGTCCTGAAGAACTAGCAAGTGCGGGTCATTATACTGGCGTACTCTAATATGATCATAATGTTTTTGTTAATTTCATATTTAAATATGTATTCTATTTTTTTTATATGTTTGTCTTATAGATATAATTTTTTTCAAATTTTCATAATATAAAATAATTTTTTGTTATATCCACTAAATTTATAAAATGAGTTTTTCGACTGCTCGAAGCGCAGGCAAATTAACTAATTTTTATATATTATGGGGAAGCGCCAACTGCACAACAATGATAAAATATTGAGTTGTGTGACGGTAAAATTTAAACTATGGTCATCTTTCAACTGTTAAAATGACATTTGACACTACTTTTCAAACTAGAGGGAAAAGGAAGAAAAGTCAAATTTAGTCAAAAACATTATTCAATTACCAAATATGTTTTGGTAACTATACAAGGAATAATTATAGTATGTCAAACAAATTCCAAAAATAAAAGATAAATATAACTATTTGGATATAAACATAGTATTTGATTCATACAACTATCTAGTTAATAATATTAATTTCATTTTTATAGAATCTTAAAATAAATTACATGTGTCTGTATATTATTTTTATAATTTGATTGAATCTCCTATGCTTCATGCTAATAATTGACGTAACTACTTACTAAAAAATAACACTACTAACTTCAACATCATGTTCTATCTCTACTATAAAAGGAGAAGCTATCAAACATTTATAAGCACTTCTATAGAGAAAAAATAACTGTTGTTTAAGATGGCAAAATCAACTAATTATATGGGGTACATCATTATTGTCCTCTTTGTTCTTTTTTCTCCATTAACTCTTGCAACACTAGAACCATTATCTGCACCAGAGCTATCATTTGCACCAGAAGCAACATCACCAATAATGTCATTAAAACTGTCTGCTGCAAGTCGTAATACTCGTGTGTCTGTTTCAGGTAACTTAGTTTTAATGAATTCTTAATTTGGCTCATTATGCGTTCCTATTATATGAGGAGTCATTATGATAAAAGATTTAATTTTTTGATAAATAAAGAATATTTGTTTTGACAATTTCAGGTTGCTTTGGATTATGCAAAAAATTCAAATGTTGCAATTGCCAGGCCGAGTTTCCGTATTTATGCATCTCATGTTGTTGAAAATAAAAATAGAATAAATCATGTTTTTGTTACCATGATGTGGTTAACAACTAATATATAATGAGTGGCCATTAAACTTATAATATGTATTTGAAGCGTTCATTTAATAAAAGCAATGCAATGAATGATAATCATATGTGTTACATTTGCGCGTTTTATTTTTTGTTTTTGTTCTTACTTTCACTTGCTTCATACTTATGACAAAATTTTCAAGAGAACGAAAAATTAAAAAGAGAGAAGTAACAAAATAAAATAATTTATTGCAACTTATTTTTCTCTTAAATTAAAATAAAAATATTCTATATAATAGATGGGTGTGTTTAACTCTTTTTCGCATATATTTTTTAACTAGTCTCTACATCACGTGCCTTGCACGTGTAGCCCATACACTTGCTATTAAATTTATATGTGTTTACCCTTAAAATGAGTAACAATTAAAATTTGTACATGGTTAAAGAATGCGTGATTTAATTTAACACGAACGATCTATGAACAGTAATTAATTAAAGTAAAGGGAAGCAAAATAATCAAACTAAATGTGATGAACACTTAAGCCTCGCTTTATAGAGGAACTCTAAAAATTGACCTCGGGCGAACCTCGCGACTGGCTCGATTGCAACCGAATAATTAAGCAACTGAAAAACACAATGAACAGTGGCTAGAGAATGAAAATGAACTTTTATTTCTTTGATATGCATGCCAACGGTGTTTTAAAAATGAATAAGTACTCCCCTTTGTATAGTAGGGGAGTTTCAATCCTAGTACAAATCTAAATAAGGTAAAAAATCTTCTTTCCCCAGTATATGTTGATCTGCAGTTGGTATGCGCGAGATTTGCGCCATAATATCTGATTGATGGCGGATGTTACGGCTCCCTCTTATCGTGCTTAACATTTTTCTTTTTCCTTAGTCTCGGATCTACACTCTGCCCGGACCCGTGTTCACCCATGTCTGATCCCAGATGCACTGTTCGTCCTCCCCGGGCTCCAAAACGAGGAACTGTTCAGCTTTACTCGAGTTTGTTTCATACCATGCTTCACACTCGTATATTTACCAAAACATTTGGGGTAATATTATTCCCGATTTTACGCGTACATGAATGATCCCTTCACTTTTCGGAGAGCAAATTTATCGAAGTGACGACAAGTGATTAATGAACCCCGGTTCCTTCCTCCGTACACTCGAATTGGGTCGGTGATTCAGTGAAACATCTCATCAATTGCGTTGTTCTGACTTCAGACAAGTGTCAGCCGTCAATTAATCGTCCTAATGCGAAACGTCAAGCATTAATTACCTCTCTCCTATAAAATCTTCGATTTTTTTTTTTGTACTTTCCAATTCCAAACCTTCTTAAGTTATCCCCAAACCTTTTACTTTGCTCATAATTCCTTCAAATCTTCATATGTTGTGCTTCATATCTTCATATTTTCATCCTCCCATATTCAGATCTTCATATTTTGTCCTTTGAGTCTTCAAGTTTGACCTTCAAACCTTCATTCTCATCTTCAAACCTTCAGCCTTCAAGCATTCATATTCCCAAAATTCAATGGCCAAAATATGTGCCCCAGTAGACCATCCCTTCAACTCCTAACCCTACCACGAATGTCGAGGTGGTCCCACCTAAAGCGGCCCTGGAACCTCCTCTAAAGAATTTTATCCCTGGAGTCTACTCTATAGACAATGACTTTAAGGTTTCCATGCATGAGGATTGAGGTGAGGAGGTGTGGAGGTACATATGCTCCATCACCGAGGACACACTCTCGACGGTTTAGGAGGACTTCAAGTGGGAGGGCAAGGAAGTGGTCGTCCCTGGACCTGATGAGAACATCACCACGCATGTGTAGGGATACATAAGTATTTATACCTACCCCTTCACACTTGGCCCGGTGGATACAATAGTCCTCGACTTTGGGAAAAGGTACTAGGTCTGCCTCGGGCATATTTACCAATCTTTTTGGAGGATCGTGATCCTCCTCCGTCACTTCGTCAATAACACAGAGGAGCCTTGGTTTACCATCGACCATCTCCTTCGTCTCTATACTCCTCGAATCTTCCGTGGGAGATTAATCATGTTTTTCCAACAAAGAAAGCCCCATTCTCGAGCATCGATAAAGACAAGGATCAGGGATGGCAGGGGAGATTCGTTTGGGTGACGACCAAGGATCTAATTCTCCCAGAATTCCTATCGTTCCCTGAAAAGTGGAACCTAACACGTAAGTTCCTCTTTTCTTGAGTAGTTAAAATATTTTTTTGGGTATTATTCTTCTTTCTCACCGCTCGTTTCTCCCGTTGTGCAGCAGTCACCCGAGTCCCCAATGCAGTTTTCCATTTCAAAGACTGGGTCAAGGGGATCTACAAATAGCTATTGTACTTCAGGCACGAATGGTGCAAACTCTCAAAGGGCAAGTGGGAGGCCCATTCCCATGGTGAGTGTCCTCTCCCCCACCCCCACCCCCACCCCCCAAATTAAGTTTCCTTGTTTAGTCAACTGTCATTTTTACTAAGTCCTTTTCTTCCTTCCACAGGTTTGGCCAAGACCACTGAGCTTCCGGCAGAGAACGAGAACGAGAATTCATCCTCACCTGCTAAACCCTCCGAATCGGGATATACTGCTGTAGAGGCCGCTGTGAAGAAGGAGGAGAGAAAGAGAAGAACGGGGGTCTTCTAGTTCCCCAGATGCGGACGCCGAGACCAAGAAAAAGAGGTTCGCGATCAGGGTCTGAAAGAGCAACAAGAAGATTACTCGGGCCAGGTTATTGGTCCCCGAATCCTTTTATCGTCTCAGGGACTAACCCGAAGACAACGACTTGGAGTTCATCGCCCATGGGACATCCATTGATGCAGAAGAGCGGGTAACACCGGAGGGAAGCGATCGGGAAACCGAACTCTCTTCATCTTGGGAGCCCGAGGGAAAGCTTATGAATATGGCTTCTCGAGAATCTACTCCCGCTCCGAGGGGAGCCTCCTGTGTCATTGACATCTTGGAGTCGTTGTCTCACACAGAGTCTCTATTGGACGAGGCTCAGTTAATGAAAAGCCAACTGAGACATCATGGGCTGCAGATGAGGCCCTCAACCTATTCTTTGAAGGCATGGACATCGGTGCGCTGAAGGACTACTCCAGGTTAGGACACTTGGAGATCCTGAAAAAGGACGTGCTACCGGAGTCAGGTGGGCCAAGCTCGAGCCCAAAGCTGGTGAAGCAGTTCCTTGCCCCAAGCGTGGATCCTGACTGTAAAATAATGGTCATGTTTACGATCCCGTCGGGTGTTGCCCGAATTGCTTGGCATTGCCAGCTACCTTCGCTGACTGGTGCACGAAGAGGACCAAACAAATATGAATGAGGTGGATGCACCGAGCCTTTTTAACGAGGCACAACAGGCGTTGAACATGGTATGCTTTTCTTTCTTTATATCCCTTGAAGGGTTCATTTAACCTTAGCATATTCTTATGATCTTATCATTTTGGTTATCAGGACTCGCTGCTTCATCATGAGAACTTCCACCGATCTAGGATGGAGGTGAGCCAACTCGAGTTCGAGCTTAGGGAACAGGTCCGACAGAAGGACATGTATAAAGCTCTTATCGAGCAAAGAAACGAGGCCCTCAAGGACCTCCCTATCCTCTAATATGAGCAAGAAAATCTCAAAATGAGTCCTCATAGATGAAACGGTAATGGTATTTGAAATTAATAACGAGAGGCTAAGCACAGCTGCTAACGCCGCAACCTCACAGCTCCAAGAGAAGATAGACCTGATCGACCAAATCTGGCCGAAATGAACGAGGTCAAAGCCTTGACCGAGGAGTTAAGGAGAAATATGGATCTCCTAGCCTTGAAAAGGAGGCTACTAAAGAGGATTTGGCATCGGCCAAAGACCATCTTAGGGTGATGAAGGATAAAGCCGACAAGTGGTCTCGGCTAAATGATGGGCTCCGAGCACAACTAGACTTTGTCATCTCGGAACGGATGCCCTCGGCCGGGAGTACACCGCATTGAAGTCCAAGTTGGAGGAGTCTTCGAATGAGTCCTTCGAGGTCTAGGATATGTTGGCCTAATACAAGAGTGACGTGGAGGTAGTCAAGGGGTGTCTAATAACAAAGGCCGATTATGTAAAGTGGCTATTCTTGAGGGAGACCCTCGAGGAGATTCATGTTGGGGGGTTTGATCTATTGTCCAATATCTAAGAGGCAAAGAGGTCGAGGCCAAAGAGATATACGAGTCCGAGGGTTCAACAGTGAATCGGGCTCCGGGGTAAAGACTAGGCGGAAATGCCTTAGTTTACTTTTTGTTTTATTTTGTACATTTGTTTTTAATTTTGGGGCGATTTACAGTACCTCTGTAATTTTTTTTGATATATATATAAAAAAATTCCCTCCGGCTATATTGTGTCCTTCAATTTTCAGCATCCACTTACAACGCTTTGTTTGAAATATGTCATTAATGCCTTAGCCTAGAGTTTGACGTAATTTAGAGTTTTTGTTCACGTAGAGCCCGAATGAGGCATGGTTTAAGTAACAACTCTAGGTTGCTTTGACTTTGGAATATTTGATAAAAGCGAAGTCTTTCAAATACTTTAATATTTCAACCGGATACAATGATGTTTTGCCGAAGGTGACTCCTTTTAATAGTCGGGTAATATTTTTCATAATTTTAACCAAGTTTATGGACCTTACTCTATACGTACGGACTCAGACGTCTCCGAGCTGTTTTAAGTAGGTCGTAGTCTTTCATGTTCGGCCCTTCCTAATAGGCTCGGTGCATTCAAGATTCAATAGCCCGAGTTTTTTATCTTATTATCGGATAGCATTCCCTGACTCGGGATGGCCCGTGGGCCCTAGGGTTTTGAACCCATTATTTGTTCTAAGTTTCGTAATGATAATATTGCCGGTGCAAATGTGAATTGATGAACTATAGAACACAAATTTCTTTTATTACATTGAATGTAGATTACATGATCGAAGGCACAAAAGCTTTCCGCCATGGCATGAATGAACTACACGGGCATGGTTCGTTTGACTCTTTCACCATTACAATTAATTTTAATATTCAAGCCTTGGATTTTAACATCAAATAAAAATGGCCTCTAAGGATCTTGATTTAAGGCGTAATTCCCCCCATAGTATTCGAGACTAAGCTCGTGAGGGCTCGAATACTATCGATCCAATACGGGTGATTAGCAATCCCGACCTCAAGACGGTCTTCAAAACTAGGGTAGCATGTTTTACTGTTTTCTCATTAAAAGCCTTTCTGTAAAACCCACTTCGGGAAAAAACTGGTCCAAGGGAAAAAACGTGTAACACGTGCTTTCAAACCTAATCGTCAGATCTAACCTCGATCGAATACCTGCTTGGGTTAGTTCAAAGCATAACAAGCTTCAAAGAAAATTGTGTTTACCTTAGCAGTACTACCGCTTTAAGTGTGCCACAGTCCAGTTGTTCCGTAGCTATACACTGTTACCTGACTCGAGCTTATATTAGCCTTTCCCGGTTATACCGGTAACTCTGTACGGACCTTCCCAGTTTGGGCCTAGTTTCTCATCGTTTGGGTTCTTGGTATGTAGCGTAACATTCTTTAGTACTAAGTCCCGATTTGGATGTGTTGAATGTTAGACCTTCGAAGTATCTCCCCATTCTCTACTTTTGGGTCGCTAATCGGACCAGGACAGCTTCTCGACTTTCGTCTGATAAGTCTATGCTTGTGTCCATGGCCTCGTCATTTGACATCTCAGTAGCATACTGCAATATTAGGCTCGGTTCTCCTACTTCAACCGGGGTCAGAGCTTCTGCGCTAGGACTAAAGAGAACAGGGTCGCACCATTGCTTGATTTCGAAATCGTTTAGTATGCCCACAAGTCCTCGGGAAAGATTCTTTCCACTTTCCCTTTGAATCGGTCAATATCTTCTTCAGATTTTGGAGTATAGTTTTGTTTGTTGACTCATCTTGACCGTTACCACTAGGGTGGTAGGGTGTTGACAAGATTTTTTTAATTTTGTGGTCTTTGAGAAACTTACTTACCTTGCTGCCGATGAATTGATTCCCCTTGTCGCAAGCGATCTCGACCGGTATCCCGAATCAGCATATTATATGATCTCAGATGAAGTCGATGACCTATTTCTCTCAAACCTTCTCGAACACCTGTGCTTAGACCCACTTGGAGATAATCAGTTATGGGAAATATGTATTGGGCTTTACCCGGTGCCCATGGAAAGGGACCGACCATGTCAATCCCCCATTTCATTAACCTCCACGGCAAATTGACCGGGTGAAGCATTTCCCCCAGTTGATATATCATCAGTGTGAATACCTAATGTTTACACTATCTTAACACCTCCTAAAGTCATATTATTTTTTTGTTACTTTAATTGTTCTTCTCAATTTTGTGTCTTTGATTTCATCTTTCCTATCATAAAAATACCTAAAAAATAATTTTTTCTTCATTTTGGCATTTTAGGAATTAACTAACTGTTCAATTGGCGAACACATCTAGTTAATTGATCGTTTGAATAAGTTACTTAATTAATTAATTATTTTGTATAAATTTAGTTTAATAAGTAGGATTGGCGGTAATGATGGCAAGCGGTGCGGGTTCTCTCTTACCCCGCAAAATTTCAACCTGCCCCGCCGCGCACAACTCTTTTAACCCGCATCCACCTGCCCCACCCCATACCACACCCGCCCCGCAATTCTTTTTCCTTTTCAATTTGCCTTATTTTATTTTTGCCATCAATGAACGCGGGATCACCATGTACACACGCATAGTCAGAATAAATATTTTACCATCTTAATTTTTTTCAATCAGAAGTAGCGAGTAATTTTCTCATTTTCTATTATTGTTCAAGTTTTTAGTCTTTGTTTTCATATAGTTACTGTAGAGATCTGTATTAAACTTATCCGTCAAGTGACCTCATTGTTTTTTGTAAAAATGGAAGAACATTTGTTTATAGTGTATGAGATTGGATTTGTTAAAATTAAACATTTTTTACTCCTTTTCACTTGTGTGAAAAATGAGTATCTAAACTCACACCAGCACCCACACTGCCCCCGCGATTTTCTTTTTAATTTAACCCGCTTATGTATAAACCCGCTCCGCCCCTCATATGTAAAAATCTGCACCGCACCACCCCTGCACTGCCCCATTGCCATCCCTAATAGAGGGAAAATGTGATAAAATTAAAATGGTTAGGTGCTAAGAGTGCAATATCAAGGCCAATTGAGAGGGCTGCCAGGAGAGGGGCCAAAACGACATAGTTTAAGGACGAAAGTACGTCGTTTTGGTTAAGTCTTAGAGATCAAATATCATCCTTCAATTATCCTTGATCCAATTGTCACGACCCCAAATCTAACTGGCCATGATGACGTCTATCATGATAATAGGCTAGCCAGTTCACTGAAAATAACATAATGGTTTTCCATTTAATACATAAAATATCCGATTTTTCATAATAATTCTGTTTCTTAAGAATTTCAACAATAATAATAGCCAACGGTGTCTAAAACACAGCCCCAACACTTGGAGCCAACCATCACGAGCATTTAAGAAGTAATACAGTCTAATACTAATTCCTCACAACAACAAGTCTAGGAAGTATAGTAAAATGACAGAGTGGGAAGGTTAACGGGTAGGCTGCCGATGCCAAGCAGCTACCTCACAATCTCCCAAAAATGCTCCAAATAGGGTAGATCAACTATCGCTCTGCCCCGGTACCTGAATCTACATACAAGGTGCAGGGAGTAACGTGAGTACGCCAACTCAGTAAGTAACAACCATAACTAAAGACTTGAGTGAAATGACGAGCATTTAAAGATCATGTAAAGCCATATAATAAGCAATAGTGAAAGAAACTTTTAATCGAGTCAGAAATCTACATCTCGAATATTTCATAAAAATCTTCAGTTTTCCATTTGAAATCTCGTATAAGACATTTGTTCAACGTTTTCAATAGAGGCTCAGTGTAAATAAAAGTGAAAATAATAGTTTCATGAAAATATCAGCCCCTCGGGCACAGTGTCACTCACAAATAAAGCCTCTCGGGAAAGCCTCTCGGTCACTCGTGACTCTACTCTGATAAGTCAATGCTCACACTCAACACTCTCTCTCATCAGGTACCATATAACAACCGTTGCGGCGTGCAGCCCGATCCATATAATAACCCGTTGCAACGTGCAACCCGATCCATAATAGTCGACTGCGCTCACTGGGGGTGTACAGACTCCTGGAGGGGCTCCTACAACCCAAGCACTATATCGCTGCGGCGTGCAACCCGATCCATAATAGTCGACTGCGCTCACTGGGGGTGTACAGACTCCTGGAGGGGCTCCTACAACCCAAGCACTATATCGCTGCGGCGTGCAACCCGATCCAATATATATATCTCGTGTGAAGTGCAGCCCGATCTACATATCTCACTGCGAAACAGGTATAAAGCATGGCTGAGTTCAGATTTTCTATCAAAATAGTGTGAGGACAGTAGTAAAAATACCCATGAGGGTCTAAACCGGTCGGCACAAGGTCCCAAACATAACATACAACCCAAGATATGGTATTGTATTGGTAAAAATAGGTTTCACACGTGTACTAATTATGATGACAGAGCAGTCCATATGGAGAAATAAAAACATAACAACAGGACGAGACTTTACGAAGAGGTACAAGATAAAGAGGAATGGAGCGGCATACCCACGAGGTAATTAGATAAGGGAACCTCAATCTAATTAAGGAGATGAAGAGACATGGTCAGAATGAATCAAGGCAGAATACAGGGCAGATTCAAAGATCTTCAATCAATGGGCCAAACTTTACATAATCTTCACGCAACAGTTACGATTAACCATTGTAACATTACATTAATGCCATTATTAGTCGTTAATGCTCAATCATTAAGAAGAGTAGATGTTATATTAAGAAATTCCCTATAAAAGGGAGTAAACAATAAATTGTAAGGACATGTTCGAATCGCTATTGAAATACACTTACTTTTACGCATCTTTGCTGCTTTTTATTTACAAGTCTAGTTATAATTATTAGCGTATTCTTATGGTTATCAGAAACCCGATTACTTCTTAAAATAGCTTTGGTAGAGAATCTAATTATTTGGTTAAATAAATTGGTTCCGCTATCGGGAATCTGATAATCTTTGTTTTTTCTCAAACAACTTTTTTTGAATCATGTCGAATGCCAATAACAACAACCAATAGATGACTGGAACTCCAGTTCCATCACCTCAGGGATCCCCACGAGGTTCAAGAGATCAATCCCCAGGGAGGTCTATGACTCAAAACAATGATCACAATGGAAATGAACAAACATGAGAATAAGACCCTATAAAACAAATGGTTGGTGAATATGTGAATGAAGCCTTACAAGCTTTCATGAGGAGGTTACCAGCCGTATCACCTACGCCTCCTCCTCCTAACAACACTGAAACTGTGGAAAATCCACAATCTGGATTATCAAACTCAGGAAGTAGAGGCACTCCAAATGAGTGAAGCAAGACAGAGTATGTCAAATTATTCAGATTTACAATCTTTATTACTAACCCTGCAGAAACAGGTGAAGGAACAAAACGATCGAATCGAGCAAATTCCTAGAGTACCACTTGTCATCAAGGTCATTGACGTTGATAGATATTCTCAACAAACTTGGAAGCCAAGTGCAACACCCTTGCCTATTCCCAAGAAATTCAAAATGCCCGATATTCCCAAGTACGACGGGACAACCGATCCACGTGATCATGTCACTGCTTTTACTTCAAGATTAAAAGGCAACGACTTGACTAAACAAGAAATTGAATCAGTACTGGTCAAGAAGTTCGGAGAAACACTCACCAAAGGAGTGCTAACATTCTCTTTTACCCGAAAATTCTATTGACTCTTTTATTGAGCTTGCAGATTCTTTTATAAAAGCACATTCCGGTGCACAAAAAGTCAAAAAAAGAATGGAATACATATTCAAAATAAAATAAGGAGACACAGAGTTGCTCCGTGAGTTTGTAGACAGGTTTCAACGAGAAAGAATGTTGCTACCAAGAGTGCCTGACAATTGGGCAACAATGGCATTTTCAAGTAATTTAAATGATAGAAGCTCAGAAGCCACGAGAATACTCAAGGAAAGCTTGAGAGAGTTCCCAGCAACAACATGGAACAATGTCTATAACAGGTACATCACCAAGTTACGTATAGAAGAAGATACCATTGCTCAATCAAAATCAGAAGACAGGTCCAGTTCTAGACGTCTGAACCAGAAAGGAGAACTGGTAAAAATAAGAACGGTCCATATATGGGACCTTCGGGACGAGAAACTCATTCCCAATTTGAAAACACACGATTAGAATACAGACCCTCAAATAGAGATACGAGCTCATCCTCATCAAGATCCAGAAAGGATCGAATGAATAAAACAGAGGTAACACAAGAATTGGAGACTACAACTTCAATGTAAGTACTTCTGAGATAATTACAGTATTAAGAAACATGGGTGATAAAGTTCGATGGCCCAAAGAAATGAGATCAAATCCAAATAGAAGGAATCCAAACTTCTGGTGTGAATTCTATAATGATCATGGACACAGAACGTCAGATTGCAGGTTATTGCAAGGTGAGGTAGAATAGTCATTAAAACAAGGCTATCTAACAGAAATGTTTAGTGGAAAAGGTAAACAGGAATATATGAAGAACATGCAAGAGCCCCAAAAGACACCATATCCAAAGAGAACAGTAAATGTGATACACAAAGGAGAAGAGGTGAACAGTGTAGTTTGCAAAAGAACAACCAAGTTCACAATTACACACAGGAAGAGGATTCGTGAAACCATGGAAGCAGACAATATATCATTTGATGACACAGATGCCCACAGATTATTGCTTCCGCACAATGATGCACTAGTAATATCTCTACTTATACATGACACTAACGTGAAAAGAGTGTTGATTGATCCAGGTAGCTCAGTCAATATCATTTTGTTGAGAGTTGTGGAAGAGATGCTAATGGAGGATCGTGTAATTCCAAAAGCACGTGCCTTATCTGAGTTCTACAACTCTACAGTCATAACAAAAAGACAAATTGAGCTTATTACCTATGCAGAAGGAGTTATCAAAAATACGAAATTCTAAGTCATAGACACTGATATGGCTTACCATGTAGTCATGGGGAGGCCATGGATCCATGATGTGGAAGCAGTACCATCTACTTTACACCAGATAATTAAATTCCCTTCCAAATGGGGAATTCAATAGAATCGAGGCGATCAGCAGACCTCAAGGAACATAAATTCAGTAGTACACTCTAACAAAAAAGAGGTAGCGGAAGAATCAAAAGACAAGGAAACCACTCAAATAGATACGGAAGAAAATAATAAAGAGAAGGTGAACCAAATCACCACAGAGGTTACATCAAAACATACGAGCATGGATTACAGACCTAATGTCATTCAGGAACCAAAAGAGGACGAGCATATCAAAACAACTACTGAGGAGCTCGAAGTTGTTCCACTGTTCGAGCAGCATTCTGAGCGAAAAGTCCACTGTGTATTTCTTCATCCACCGCCACCAATAATGTTGCCTCAGGTCACGATACATCTTCGTAGCACCTGGATGCATAGAATACCGTGAACTGTGTGCCTTCTCCAAAATCCTCTCCCTAAAGCCATCAACATTAGGAACACATAGGCGACCCTGAAGTCGCCGAAAACCATCCTCGCCAATAGAAACCTATTTGGCACCACCGTGTAGTACCGTCTCTTTGAGAACTTCTAAATGCGGATCATCAAACTTCCGAGCTTTGATTTGCCCTAATAGTGAAGACTGGGCAACAACACATGCGAGAACTCGGCTGGGCTCGAAAATATCCAACCTCACAAGATTGTTAGCCAAGGACTGAATGTCCAAAGCTAGTGGCCTCTTCTTTGCTGAAATGAACACCAAGCTACCCATACTCTCTGCCTTCCTGCTTAAGGCATCCGCGACCACATTTTTCGTGCACGTATGATAAAGAATGGTGATGTCATAATCCTTTAGTAACCCAATCCATCTACACTGCCTCAAATTGAGATCTCTTTGCTTGAAAAAGTGCTGCAAACTAGGGTGGCCGGTATAAACCTCACAAGACACCCTATATAAGTAATGCCTCCAAATCTTAAGAGCATGGACAATCGCGGCCAACTCTAAATTGTGCACAAGGTAGTTCTTCTTATGAATGTTCAGCTGACGTGAAGCATATGCAATAACTCGTCCCTCCGGCATCAATACACATCCCAAGCCAACGCGCGAAGCATCACATTAAAATATATATATCCCCGAACCGGAAGGCAACACTAGAACTGGTGATGTGGTCAGAGCTGTCTTGAGCTTCTTAAAGCTTGCCTCATATCGAGTGGAGCACTCTTCTGGGTCAATCTATTCAAATGTGATGCAATGGATGGAACCCTCCACAAACCGCCGATAATAACCTGCCAACACCAAGAAACTCCTGATGTCGGTCGCTGAAGTAGGACGAGGCCAACTCTGAACTGCCTCAATCTTCTTGGGATCCACCTTAATACCCTCTCCTGATACAACTTACCCCAAGAATGCCACAAAATCCAACAAAAACTCACACTTGGAGAACTTAGCATATAACTTCTGTTCTCGCAAAGTCTGGAGCACTACTCTCAAATATTGCTCGTGCTCCCCCAGGCTACGTGAGTAAATCAAGATGTCATCAATGAAGACGATAACAAAAGAATCAATATAAGGCCTAAACACCAGGTTCATCAAATCCATAAACACTTCTGGAGCATTATTCAAGCCGAAAGACATCACTAGAAACTCATAGTAGCCATATCTAGTACGGAATGCAGTCTTCAGAACATTCGAGTCCTGCATCATCAACTGATGGTACCATGATCTCAAGTCGATCTTAGAGAACACCCTAGCACCCCGCAGCTGGTCAAACAAATCATCGATACGAGGAAACAAGTACTTGTTCTTGATGGTAACTTTGTTCAACTGGCAGTAATCAATGCACATCCGCATAGTACCATCTTTCTTCTTCACAAATAATACTGGTGCACCCCAAGTTGATACACTCGGTCTGACAAATCCCTTTGCTAGAAACTCCTCAAGCTGTTGTTTCAACTCCATCAATTCCTTTGGATCCATACGCTAAGTTGGAATAGATGTAGGTTGGGTTCCTGGAGCCAAGTCAATGCAAAAATCAATATCACGATCTGGTGGCATGCCTAGAAGGTCAGAAAGGAACACATCGGCAAACTACCGGACTACTGGAACTGAATCAATCATCGGAGACTATGCGGTAGTGTCCCGAACATAAGCTAGATAAGCCAAATAGCCCTTCTCGACCATATGTCGAGCCTTTTGAAAAGAGATAACCCGATTGGATGTGCTAATAGAGGAACCCTTCCACTCCAATATCGACAACTATGGTAGCACTAAAGTAACAATCTTGGCATGGCAATCAAGGATGGCATGATATGAAGATAACCAGTCCATGCCCAGGATGACCTCAAAGTCGGTCATATCAAGTAACAGAAGGTCGGCTCTAGTGTCGTAGCAATAGATTGTGACCACACAGGACCGGTAGATCCAATACACAACCACAGAATCTCCCACAAGAATGGACATATAAACAGGAGTACCCAAATACTTACGAGGATTATCCAGGAAATGAGCAAACATAGATGACACATATGAATAGGTAGACCCTGGATCAAGTAATACTGAAGCATCCCTGCCGCATAGTGAAATAATACTTGTGATCACAGCATCTGAGGCCACTACATATGGTCTGGACGGAAAAGCATAAAACCTAGCTGGGGCACCAGTTGACTAGCCTCCACCTGAGTCTCCTCCACCTCTAGGACGACCTCTACCTACCTGCCCTCCGCCTCTGGGCGACTGGACAACTGGCGCAACTGATGGAGCTCAAATCATGGGATGCTGACCCTGCTGCACTGCCTTGCCCTAAAGTCTAGGGAAGGTCCTCTTCATGTGACCCGGATCGCCACACTCGTAACAACCTCTCGATACCATAGACTGCTGTCCCGAAGCTTGACCCTGATGTCCTGAATACCCACTAGAAGGACCCTGAATGGCTGGTGGGCGGTATGAACTCTCTGGCATGGCTTCGAAATAGGCATTGGAAGAACCCCGATGGCCAGAATACCCGCTAGAGGAACTCTGAATAGCTGGTGGGTGGTAAGAACTCCGGCATCATACTGAATAGGGCCTCACTGGAGCGCCTCGAGGAGGTAGTTGTGTTGAATATGGGGGCCTACTAGGTTGGCCCCTCCCAAAATGACCTCTACCCCTAGCCGGGGCACCTCTAAACTCTCCAGAGAAATGGGCCCTCTTGTCCTGCTGTATCTGCTCTCTACCCATCTGAAGGTAGCCCTCGATCCACTGAGCAATCTCTACTACCAACTGATAAGGAGTCCCCATATCAATCTCGAGCCGTATTGGCCCTAATACCGAAGTGCAACCCCGCAACATACCCCCGCACTATCTCTGCGTCTGAAGGAAGTATCATAAGAGCATGGCGGGAAAACTCAAAAAACCTCACCTCATAATCGGTCACTGACATCATACCCTGCTCAAGATGCTCAAACTGATACCGCAACTCTTCCTTCTCGGAGGGTGGAATATACCTGTCCAAGAAAAGCTATATGAAATGGCCCTAAGTCATGGCAGGAGAACCTGCTGGTCTGCCAAGAAGGTAAGACTGCCACCATCTACGGGCCCTGCCCTCCAGCTGGAAAGTAGTGAAGTCCATCCCATGAGACTCCAACATCCTCATGTCATGCAGTTTGTACCTACACCTATCAATGAACTCCTGGGCGTCCTCATGACGCTCACCTCCGAAGATTCGAGGGTGTAATCTGGTCCACCTGTCCAATAGCTTCTGTGGCTCACCATCCGCAGCTGGTCTAGGCTCATGCACGACTGCTGCAACTGGTTGGGCTCCCTCTACGAGTAGTGTACCCGGAGTCTTATACACTGCAGCTGCAAGCCCAAGATCCTGAGCAGTAGGGGTTTGTGCTCCCCCTCCTTCCTGAGATGTAGCTGGTTCTACTGGAAATAAACTAGCCTAAGTCATAGAATCCATGAACCGCAACATACGTCCCATGACCTCCTGAAAGCCCGGTGCTGTCATGAAGTCTACCGCGGCTGGCTCTGCAGTGGGCACCTCGCGTTGCTTCTCGACGATGGGTTCCTTTACTAGATCTGCTGATGGTGCTACCGGGGAAACTCTGGGACGCCCTCGTCCCCTACCTCCGGTCGGTTCCCTCCCCTGACCTCGGCCTCGGTGTCCAACAAAAGGGGGAGCAGCTCATCCCGGGTCTGGAACGTCTGCTGCGTGCATTCTCACCATCTGTGCGAGAATAGAAGGAAGAACTTAGTATACCATCAACTACACGATAAGAGATGAATAAAGAGTAGTTTCCTAACATCCTATAGCCTCTCAAAGATAAGTCTTGGTGTCTCCGCACCGATCCGCGAGACTCTATTAGACCAACCCATAACTTGTGAGACCTACGTGAACCTAGTGCTCCGATACCATGTTGTCAAGACCCAAATTAGGTCGTGATGGCACCCAGCACCGTTGTTAGGAAAACCAACGCTAATCAACTAGTAAATTCCCATTTTAGTTAAACAAATCCAACATATAGCTTTAGTTACATTTTTAATAGTTAATAAATAAAGGATTTACCAGGCGACCAATGCAAGAACCACTAGAGGAACTTATGAATATAATTTTACAAACCAAAAATAATAGTCTACTAATGTGTGTTCCAGTATCTAGTGTCACAAGTACGAGGGCAACTAGTAGAATGTACACAGAAATATAATTATCTTACTATCTGAGATAGTATAGACAGATACGACAAAAGAGAAACTCCGACAATGATGATGAATGCCTCAGAAGGGGGCAGGTCATCGTGACGTCTCGAATGAATATTAGGAATGCGCTCCGGATGGGTAACTAGATACACCAACCTCAGATCATGTACAATTAAGTACAGAAGCGTAGTATGAGTACGTAAACAATATGTACCCTGTAAGTGTCCATTCTAATCTCGAAGAAGTAGTGACGAGGGGTCGACTTGACACTTACTAGGGTTAACGATAACATGATTAAAATGTTAGGCTAAGAAGGAATATCATGAATAATGCCTACAGTAAATATCAGGAAGTGACAAGTTCTTCTTTCATAAATAAAATTCTAATTTCAATCGTATCATTTAACAATTTATATTTCAAGGCATTTAAAGCAGTACAAGTCACAGAAAGTTCCAAAAAAATAACATGTGCAAGTCATGGCGAGGTCGTACGACCTGATCCAACATAATAATAAAATGTGCACTGCCAGAGGGTCATACGTCGAGAACCATAGATGCATCTATTCACCCCGCTCGCAAATCATTCATGCGTCGCGGTCAAATATAAATTTAAATCATTTAGATCAAATTCTTTTCTTTAAAAGAAAAAGGCAATTCAATTGGAAGCTTTAAATCCTTAGAAATTCTAAACTTAATTCCATTTATCAAAAATAACAAGTATCATCAAATAAAGGTGTTCACAGAGCATGGTGTAAACTTAAAATACCCGGATATAACAAGAATAGTAGCTACGTACGGACTCTCGTCACTTCATGCGTACGTAGCCCCCACAAATACTCATTTTTTTTTTATCAAATTCACCTATGGGGACATTTCCCTCTTACAAGGTTATAAAGGAGACTTACCTCGTATCAAAGCCTACTTCCCAAATTCAAGAACGTGCTCAAACCTCCAAATTTGACACCCAACAACTCGAAGTTGGTTAATTATTACATAAACTAATCAATCTATGCTCAAAAGTTTATAATTCCACCATTTAAGTGATTACCCAACCTAATTTGCAAGATTTCGAAAATTCACCCCCGGGCCCACATGCTCGGATTCAAGAAAATTTCAAAGAACTCTTTTACCCATAACCTTAGGAACACAAATATATAATTTTTAGTAAGTTCCATAACCGTTTTCATGGTAAAACTCCATTTTTATCAAAACCCTAGGTTTTCCTATAAACCCTTGATTTTTACTAATTTTTGCTTGTTAATCTACCCATAACCTATGTATTTAACTCATGTTGTATAGAAATTACTTATCTCAAAGTGCTAGGTGAAAGCCCTCTTCCAAAAGCTCCAAAAATCGCCTAATAGAATGAAGTGAAATGAAATTATGGCCTAAGTCCCGCCTTAAAAGAGCTGGACACGGCCCTTTGATGTCGCATTTGCGACACCATGTTCGCAAATGCAAGGGTCGCAAATGCGATAAAAGCCTCGCAAATGCGAAGACTGGGCTCAGCTGTTGGGTTCGTAAATGTGACTGTAATGACCCGATCGGTCGTTTTGCATTTTTGAACCCCGATCCCCTGAATGAGACTTCCTGTAGTTGCTCTCACTAATTTATGACTTGTGGGGACATGTGGTTCGGGATTCAGAAGTGTTTGGAGTGGTATAGGAACACTTGGTTCCTTAAGGTTGGCCTTTTTGGCAAAGTTTGACTTTGGTCAACATTTTGAGTAAACGACCTCGGAATATAGTTTTGACGGTTCCAATAGTTTCGTATGATGATTTCGGACTTGGGCTTGTGTCCGGAACGGATTTTGGATGACCCGGGAGCATTTTGGCACCAAATGGTGAAATATGATTCCTTAAGTTTAAGAATTTTGGTTTGGAACATGTTTTTGTGCTATTAAATTCCGAACGGAATTCCATGATCGGGAATAGTTCCGTTATGTAATTTATGACTTGCTTGCAAAATTTGGTTTCATTCCGAGTAGTATAGGTCGGTTCGGCGCATTGATACCGAATTCAAGAACTTGAAGTTCTTAAGTTTGATTCTAGGGGTTTTGAGGTGTGATTTTGAGTTTTTGCGTTGTTTTGGGTGTTCCGAAGGCTCGAGCGAGTTCGTATTATGATTTGGGACTTGTTGGTATATTTGGACGGGGGCTCGGGTGGGCCTAGGTGCCTCTTGGGAACCAAACAAGGCCAAAAACCAGCTGAAGCAGTTGCTGGTGCACCAGATCTGGTGTGACCGTAAGTGCGGTTGCCCAGTCGCAGATGCGGGACCGCTCCAGCGGTCCAAGCCTCGCAGGTGCGGATTCAGAGGGGATGCCCTTTTCTCGCAGGTGCGGATCAAGATCCGTAGTAGCGGAACCGCAGGTACGGGCTCCTCTCCACAGGTGCGAGCCCTGGTCCCCTTGTCCAATTCCGCAGGTGCGAGACCGCAGGTGCCGGAAAACCTCCATTTTTTGAATATTTCACCTTCTTCTTTGGGCGATTTTGAGCATGCAAAAGGGACCAATGACCTCACTACTAAGAGGTAAGTAATTTCCACCCTAATGTTGATTCAGTACATGAAATCCTAGGCAGATTAACGCCATATTTAGTGTAAATCAATGGTTTGATCAAAAACTTAGGGCTTCATGGAGATTTTAAGAAAATTACCCACTAATTAGGTATGAAATCATAAAAGAATCTTTTATCACTAATCCTTAGGTTATGGGTGAGTGTTTTCTTAGAAAATTTCCGGAATCGGAGCATGTGGGCCAGGGGATGTATTTTGGGATTCTTAAGTAGGTTGAAATAACAGCTTAATTAGGTAAATTTCATACTTTTGAGCATAGATTAATTGATGTATACCCTATTTGACTAGTTCCGAGTCCTTTGGAGATGAGTTTGGTGTTTCAGACGCGTTCTTGACCCGGAGAGTAGGCTCGGCACGAGGTGAGTCTCCTTTCTAACCTTGTAAGAGGGAATTGTCCCCATAGGTGATTATAAATAATTGTATGTCCTTATTTTCGGGGGCTACGCACGCACGAGGTGACGAGGGTCCGTGCGTAGCTACTAATATATCATGTTGGGTAGTCTTATGTGATGACCCAAAATGTCATCTTATGTAAATTTAATTATGACTGTGTTTCGAGACCCGAAAGCCTCCATTAATCTCACCTTGATATGCGTGTGCAGCCCGGGCGCGTTGCCGGGAAGCCTTTATGCGAAAAACTTGATAAAGAGTGGAATTTATGATAATTAATTGAATAAAGTTGACTTTGGTCAACAATTTTGGTAAACAGACCCGTACCCGAGATCTGACGATCCCTGAAGGTTCGTAGGAAAATATGGGACTTGGGCGTATGCCCAGAATCAAATTCCGAGGACCCAAGTCCGAGAAATGAATTTTTAAACAAAATTGTTTTATGAAAATATTAAAGGCTTATGAAAATGAACCTCGATATGAAACCTGTGTTGTCGGGCCCGTATTATGGTTCCGGAGCCCGGGACAGGTTCAATATGTGTTATTTAAGTTATTTCTGAAATTTGGTAAGAAACGGACTTGATTTGACGGGTTTCGGATCAAATGGGAAATTTAGAGTTAATGAAGTTTTGAGAAATCTCATAGAATTTGAAATTTGGTTTGGAACGTGATTTTAGGTTCCCGAGGTCCGAATGAAATTCTGAGACCGGGGGATAGTTTCGTTATGTCATTTATGACTTTTCTGCAAAATTTGGGGTCGTTCCGAGTAGTATAGGTCGGTCCGGCGCGTTGTTATAGAAATCAAGAACTTAGAAATCCTTAAGTTTGATCCTAGGGGTTTTGAGGGGTGATTATTGGATTTAGCGCTGTTTTGGGTGTTCTGAAGGCTCGAGCGAGTCCGTATTATTAGTTAGGACTTGTTGGTATATTTGGACGGGGGCCCGGGTGGGCTCAGGTGCCTCCCGAACACCACACGAGGCCAAAAACTAGCTGAAGAAGCAGCTGGTGCACCTGATCTGGTACGACCGCAGGTGCGGTTGCCAGCCGCAGGTGCGGTACCGCTCCTGCAGTCCCAGCCTTGCAGGTGCGAAGGTTCTGCAGGTGCGGTTCCTTTTCCGCAGGGCGGAACTGCAGGTGCAGTCTCCATCTTCGCAGGTGCGACCTCAGCCCCTCTTTCCTATTTCCGCAGGTGCGAGCCGCAACTCGCAAGTGCGAGACCGCAGGTGTAGTCCTCGAGCCGCAGGTGCGGAACCCTGTAGGCCAGGCAGTGAGATGTCATTTAAAACACGGGATTGAGTCATTTCTTCCATTTTCCATATTCTTCCTTGTGTTATTTGAGAACTTCCAAGAGGGCCTTCAATTCAAGTAGAAATCACACATTAATGATCCTTAGGCTATGGGTAGGTGATCCCTTCGAGAATTTTCGGAATTTGAACATGCGAGATTGGGATTTGAATTTGGAAATTCTTCAAGAATAGTGATTTTTGTGAGTAACTAGGATAATTTCCTGCATTGTGCATGCATTGATATTATTTTACACCTTTTGGCTAGTTGCGAGTTCTCGGGCGCAATTGTGGTCCGAGGGGTAGATTCGACACGAGGTGAGTCTCCTTTCTAACCTTGTAAGAGGGAATTGTCCCCATAGGTGATGTATATGCTATGTGTAAATTGTTTGGGGGCTACGTACGCGCCAAGTGACGAGAGTCCATACGTAGCGGCTATCATTTGTTATGTCCGGGTAGTTTGGCCCACATCATGCCTTATATGCTTCCACACCATGTCTTATATGATTCCTTGTAATGCCTTATATGCTTCTTTGCAATGCTTTATATGATTCATTATGACGCTATATGTACTATGATATTATGTTTTGTATAGTTTTGTTTCTCCGAGGCTTTATGGTAAATTGTTGAATTGAAAGGAATTTTGTTATGGAAAGTAAGTATTATCGAATATTGGGATCGGGCCGTACGCCACGACAGGTTTGAGAGTGATTATGATATATATGGGATCGGGGCCGTACGCCACGGCAGGTTTGAGAGCATTTTTGATATATATGGGATCGGGTCGTACACCACGGCAGAGTTGAAAAGTATTTGTGATATATATGGGATCGGGCCGTATGCCACGACAGAGTTGAAAGGTAATTGTGATATATATAGGATCAGGCCGTACGCCACGGCAGGTTTGAGAGAATTTGTGATATATATGGGATCGGGCCGTACGCCACGATGGAGCTAAAAAGTAATTGTGATAGATATGGGATCGGGCCGTACGCCAGGGCAAGTTTAGAAGGTACTTTATGGGAGCGGGTCGTACACCACGGCGGATTCAAGATTTGGTGATTATTGTTTCGTTTCAGTGGTCTTACCCTTGGAAGCGCATCATTGTTTAATTCAGTAGTTGTTTGGTGTTTCTGCTCCTGATATGTACTTGTTGCCTATTTCCTGACATGCCTAGTGTATTTGATTATATCCTATCATATGTTATTACTGTTGGACCTTAGTGAGTATTGAGTCGACCTCTCGTCACTACTTCTTCGAGGTTAGGCGGGATACTCATTGGGTACATATTTATTTAATATGTACTCATGCTGCACTTCTGTATTTAACTGTACAGGTTCTGAGGCCGGCGCTTCTGGTTATTGTACCGGAGATAGACCCTGAGCTTGTGGACTTGACTTCACGGTGAGCTGCCTCCTCTGGCGATTTCCAGCAGCACCATAGAGTTTTCACTTACTTTGTTATTTTCCCCGTCTATTTCATCCAGACTGTGGATTTGTATATATATTACTTTCCTTTGTATATTCCGTTAGTATACCCATGACACTCGTGACACTATTTTCTGGCACACGCGTTATGTATATTTTGGGTTTTGGGTTGTACAGGCATACATATGTTTTGTTTTGGCCATGTAGTGTTATGCTTTTATTTTCATATCAAGCTAGCACCATGTTAACTGTTTAAAATTTGCAAATATTGACTTATTTTATCAAATGGGAATGGTAACTCTTAGTGTAATTCATATTGGCTTGCCTAACCCCGCCGTTGGGCGCCATCACGACCTGGATTGGATTCTGGGTCGTGATAACGTGGTATCAGAGCTCTAGGTTCACGTAAGTCTCACGAGTCACGGGCAGGCCCAGTAGAGTCTTGCGGATCGGTAAGGAGACGTCTGTACTTATCTTCAGGAGGCTATGGGGTGTTAGGAAACTTCCCTTTATTCATATCCTGTCGTGCAATCTATAATGTACTCAAACTTATTATTTTATTCTCTCACACATGGTGAGGACGCGCGCATCCGATGTTTCTGGCCTGGGAGATGCCGCTGCCCCCCCCCCCCCCCCCCCCCCCCCCCCACCCGAGGTAGGGTTAGAGGTAGGGGTAGAGCACCTGCTCGAGGTAGGGGACGAGGGCGTCCCAGAGCTACACCAGTGGTATCACCAGAAGACCCGGTTATGGAGGAGCAGGATGAGGTGCCTCCAGTAGCACCTGCTCCAGTGGATTTCATGAAGGGGCCAGGCTTCCAGGAGGTCATGGGCCGTATGCTGAGAGTCATGGACACTATGTCCCAGGCTAGTTTATTTCCAGCCGACCCTGCTACTTCTCAGGTAGGAGGGGGAGTTCAGACCCCTACCACTCAGGCCACAGGTCAGGCAGCAACAACACGTCATACCCCGGGCACACCGCTCGTGGGAGGGGTTTAGCCCGTAGTAGCAGCCCCAGGGCCCTGGCCAGTTGCAGAGGGTGACCAGCAGAAGATGTGGGATAGATGGACCCGACTTTTCCCTCCAGTCTTCAGGGGTAAGCGGGGAGTGGATGCTCAGGATTTCATTGATAGGTGCAGGGACAGACTACACAACATGAGGATTTTGGAGTCCTATGGAGTGGATTTCATCACATTTCAGTTAGAGGGCAGAGCTCGCAGGTGGTGGCAGTCATATATTCTCAGCAGATCAGCAGATTCTCCTCCCGTCACTTGGGATCAGTTCGCTCAGTTATTTCTGGACAGATACATTCCACCTTCTGAGAGGGAGGAGCTACGGGGTCAGTTTGAGCGACTAGAGCAAGGGCAAATGTCACTGACTGATTATGAGGCTAGATTTTTTGAGTTATTCTCTCCATTCCCTTATGATATTGCCTACTGATGCCGAGAGGGTGCGGCGGTTTGTGGCAGGCTTGCATCCAGGTATTAGGGTCTCTATTGCCCGAGAGGTGGAGATGGGTACCCCCTACCAGCTTGTAGTCGAGATAGCTCGACGGATTGAGGAGTATCGGTTGAGAGCTGGGAACATGGTCAGCAGGGTCAGCGAGACAAGTGGGCTAGGTTCTCAGGAGAGTTCAAAGACGTTTCAGCTAGGAGCAGGGGTCAGTTCGGGGGTGGTCAGCCCAACAGACCTTCATATTCAGCACCCCCACTACCCCCTCGAGGTGGTTCGGTGAGGCCTCAGTTCGGCACTATGCCAGAGCGTTCCTATCGTCCCCCAGCCATCCAGAGTGCACCCAATGGTCATTCCAGTCATCAGAGATACTCTAGTTCCTATTTCAGTGCCTTACTAGAGGGTTCACACCGCCCTCCGGCGATTCAGGGTTCTTCCTCTATCGAGCAGTGGGCTGTAGCGCTAGGAGGTTATTTCGAGTGTGGGGAGCCCGGTCATACGTGGAGGTATTGTCCCAAGTATCGGGGCAAGGTAGTGCAGCAGAGTTATTAGCCTAGGAGTTCAGCACTAGCAGTCTGGCCACCTCGAGGTGGAGGGCAGGTCGGCATGGGTCGTCTTAGAGAGGGAGGTCAGTTAGTTCCTGTTCACTCTGGGGGAGTTCAGTCTTCTGGAGCCTCAGCCAAGTTTTATGCCATTCCGGCCAGATCAGATGCAGTGGCCTCAGACGCCGTAATCACAGGTATTATCTCAGTATGTGGTAGAGAGGCTTCGGTACTATTTGATCCAGGATCCACGTATTCATATGTTTCAGTACTATTTGCTCATTTTCTTGATATCCCTCGTGAGTCCTTGGGTTCCCCTATATATGTGTCCACTCATGTGGGCAATTCTGTTGTGGTAGACCGGGTCTACCGGTCTTGTGTGATCACTTTCTGCGGTTTCGATACCAGAGCAGATCTTCTATTGCTGGATATGATTGATTTTGAAGTTATCCTAGGCATGGATTGGCTATATCTTTATCATGCGGTGTTAGATTGCCATGCCAAGACAATCACTTTAGCCATGCCTGAGTCGCCTAGGCTAGAGTGTAGAGGTTCTTCAGTTAGTGCCTTCAGCCGGGTCATTTCCGTCATAAAGGTTCGGCATATGGTCGAGAAGGGTTGTTTGGATTACCTTGCTTATGTGCGGGACACCACCGCCGAATCTTCGACCATTGATTCTGTGCCAGTGGTGCGAGAGTTTTCAGACGTATTTCCTTCAGATCTTCCAGGCATGCCTACGAATCGAGATATTGATTTCTGTATTGATTTAGCCCCAGATACTCAGCCTATTTCCATTCCCCCGTATCGTATGGCTCCTAAGGAGTTGAAAGATTTAAAGGAGCAACTTGAGGAGTTGTTGGCTAAGGGGTTCATCAGGCCGAGTGTGTTGCCGTGGGGTGCTCCAGTTCTATTTGTGAAGAAGAAGGATGGGTCTATGCGGATGTGTATTGATTACCGCCAGCTGAATAAGGTTACTATTAAGAATAAGTATCCTCTGCCGCGCATAGATGATTTATTTGACCAGTTGCAGGGTGCTCGTGTGTTTTCCAAAGTTGATTTGAGATCGGGTTATCATCAGTTGAAGATTCGGGCTTCAGATTTTCCGAAGACTGCATTTTGTACCAGATATGGCCGTTATGAGTTCCTGGTGATGTCCTTTGGTTTAACTAATGCCCCAGTAGCATTCATGGACTTCATGAATAGGGCATTCAAGCTGTATATTGATTCCTTCGTCATCGTCTGCATTGATGACATCTTGATTTATTCGCGGAGCCTAGGTGAGCCTAAGCAGCATTTGAGGGTTGTGCTCCAGACCTTGCGGGAGCAGAAGCTGTATGCTAAGTTCTCCAAGTGCGAGTTCTGGTTAGATTCCGTGTCATTTTTGGGGCATCTTGTATCCAGAGAACGTATCAAGGTTGATCCTCAAAAGATTGAGGCGGTTCATAGTTGGCCGCGTCCTACTTCAGCTACAGAGATCAGGGGTTTCTTGGGCCTAGCAGGCTATTATCGCCGATTCGTGGAAGGGTTCTCTTCTATTACAGCTCCATTGACCAGATTGACCCAGAAGAATGCCTCGTTTCGGTGGTCCGACGTGTGTGAGGCGAGCTTTCAGAAGCTCAAGTCAACTTTGATCTCAGCACCAGTTCTGATGTTGCCTTCCGGTTCTGGGATGTATATTGTGTATTGTGACGTTTCCCGCATCGGGTTGGGATGTGTGTTGATGCAGGATGGCAGGGTTATTGCTTATGCTTCGCACCAGCTGAAGGTTCATGAAAAGAATTATCCGGTGCACGACTTAGAGTTGGCGGCGATTGTTCATGCTTTGAAGATTTGGCGGAACTATTTGTATGGTGTGTCATGTGAGGTCTACACTGATCACCGCAGTTTGTAGCACTTATTCAGGCAGAGGGACCTTAATTTGAGGCAGCAGAGATGGCTTGAGTTGTTAAAAGACTATGATCTCACTATTTTGTATCACCCGGGCAAGGCGAATGTAGTAGCAGATGCTTTGAGCAGGAGGGAAGCGAGTATCGGTAGCTTGGCCTACATTGCAGCCGAGGGGAGACCTTTAGCCTTGGACATTCAGTCCTTGGCCAATCGCCTTGTGATATTGGACCTCTCGGAGCCTCGTCGAGTTTTGGCTCATGTAGTTGCTTAGTCTTCATTATTGGGGGAGATTAAGGCTTGACAGTTTGATGATCCATGCCTTGTAGAGCTTCGGGATACGGCGGTCCAGGGTAGAACCAAGGAGGTTACTTTGGGTGAGGATGCTGTTTTGAGGCTCCAGGGCCGGCTATGTGTTCCTAATATTGATGGCCCGAGGAAGAGAATTCTAGAAGAGGCCCACAGTTCTCGGTATTCTATTTATCCGGGTGCGACAAAGATGTACCATGATTTGAAGCAGCACTACTGGTAGAGGTGGATGAAGAAGGATATAGTGCAGTTTAAGGCTAGGTGTCTCAATTGTCAGCAGGTCAAGTACGAGCACCAGAGGCCAGGAGGCTTATTTCAGCAGATGCCCATTCCTGAGTGCAAATGGGAGTGCATCATCATGGACTTCGTGGTTGGGTTGCCTCGGACTTTGCGGAAGGTTGACGCGGTTTGGGTCATTGTGGATAGACTGACCAAATCGGCGCATTTTATTCCTGTGGCTACTATTTATACTACAGAGAGGCTAGCCCAGATTTATGTTTGGGAGATAGTCTGGTTGCACGGTGTGCCGGTGTCCATCATATCAGACCGAGGTCCTCAGTTCACCACGCACTTCTGGAGAGTATTGCACAGTGAGATGGGCACTCAGGTAGATCTCAGCTCAGCATCTCACCCTCAGACTGATGGTCAGTCGGAGTGTACGGTTCATATTTTGGAGGATATGCTCAGGGCTTGTGTAATTGAGTTTGGCCGTCAGTGGGACCAATTCTTGCCTTTGGCATAGTTTGCATACAATAACAGTTATCAGTCTAGCATCAAGATGGCTCCATTCGAGGCCTTATATGGCCGGCGATGTCATTCTCCTATCGGGTGGTTTGAGCCTGGTGAGGCCAAGTTATAGGGCACAAATCTGGTGAGAGATACTTTGGATAGGGTGAAGATTATTCAGGAGAGACTTTGCACAACTCAGTCTAGACAGAAGAGTTACGCAGATCAGCGGGCGCGTGATGTAGCATTTATTGAGGGAGATAAGGTTATGTTGAAGGTTTCGCCGATGAAGGGCGTTATGAGATTCGGGAAAAAGAGCTAGCTGAGCCCCAGGTTTATAGGCCCTTTCGAGGTGTTGAGGCGAGTCGGGGAGGTTTCTTATGACCTCGCTTTACCTCCCGCCTTGTCAGGAGTTCATCTGGTTTTTCATGTATCCATGCTCTGGAGATATCTTGCCGATTTCTCTCACGTGATTAATTTCAGCACTATTCAGTTAGATGAGAAGTTGGGCTTCGAGGAGGAGCCACTTGCTATTATTGATAGGCAGGACCGCCAGTTGAGGTCCAAGAGAATTTTTGCCGTAGAGGTCCAGTGGAGGGGCCAACCAGCCGATGAGGCGACTTGGGAGTCCGAGGAGGACATGCGGAGCAGGTATCCATAGCTATTCAGCACTTCAGGTACGATTCTACGTCCGTTCGAGGACGAACGTTTGGTTTAGAGGGGGAGATTGTGATGACCCAAAAGGTCATCTTATGTAAATTTAACTATGACTATGTTTCGAGGCCCGAAAGCCTCCGTTAATCTCACCTCGATATGCGTGAGCATCCCGGGCGCGTTGCCGGGAAGCCTTTATGTGAAAAATTTGATAAAGAGTAGAATTTATGATAATTAATTAAATAAAGTTGACTTTGGTCAACATTGTTGGTAAACGGACCCAGACCCACGATCTGACAGTCCCGGAAGGTCCGTAGGAAAATATGGGACTTGGACGTATGCCCGGAATTGAATTCCGAGGACCCAAGTCCGAGAAATGAATTTTTAAAGAAAATTGTTTTCTGAAAATATTAAAGGCTTATGAAAATAAACCTCGATGTGAAACTTGTGCTGTCGGGCCCGTATTATGGTTCCGGAGCCCGGGATAGGTTGAATATGTGTTATTTAAGTTATTTGTGAAATTTGGTAAGAAACGGACTTGATTTGACGGGTTTCAGATCAAATGGGAAATTTAGAGTTAATGAAGTTTTGAGAAATCTCATAGAATTTGAAATTTGGTTTGGAACGTGATATTAGGTTCCCGAGGTCTGAATGAAATTCCAAGACCGGGGAATAGTTCCGTTATATCATTTATGACTTTTCTGCAAAATTTGGGGTCGTTCCGAGTAGTATAGGTCGGTCCGATGCGTTGTTATAGAAATCAAGAACTTAGAAATCCTTAAGTTTGATCCTAGGGGTTTTGAGGGGTGATTATTGGATTTAGCGCTGTTTTGGATGTTTCGAAGGCTCGAGCGAGTCTGTATTATTAGTCAGTACTTGTTGGTATATTTGGACGAGGGCTCGGGTGGGCCCAGGTGCCTCCCGGACACCACACGAGACCAAAAACCAGCTGATGAAGCAGTTGGTGCACCTGATCTTGTGCGACCGCAGGTGCGGGACCGCTCCTGTGGTCCCAGCCTCGCAGGTGCGAAGGTTCCGCATGTGCGGTCTCCATCTCCGCAGGTGCGACCTCAGCCCCTCTTGCCCATTTCCGCAGGTGCGAGCCCCAGCTCGCAGGTGCGGTCCTCGAGCCGCAGGTGCAGAACCCCTATAGGCCAGGCAGTGAGATTTCATTTAAAACACGGGATTGAGTCATTTCTTCCATTTTCCATCTTCTTCCTTGTGTTATTTGAGAGCTTCCAAGAGGGCCTTCAACCTAGTACTTGAGGTAAGTAAATTCCCTATCTAACAATAGTTTCAAACATTAATTCCTAGTTAAATTCCCTGCTAAATTATCTAAAATCATAGAATTAGGTAGTAATTTTAGGTCTCTTGAGGGTTTTATGATTTTTCATTTTAGGCCATGAATTCAAGTAGAAATCACACATTAATGATCCTTAGGCTATGGGTGGGTGATCCCTTCGAGAATTTTCGGAATTTGATCATGCGAGATCGGGTTTGGAATTTGGAAATTCTTCAAGAATAGCGATTTTTGTGAGTAACTAGGATAATTTCCCGCATTGTGCATGCATTGATATTATTTTACACCTTTTGGCTAGTTGCGAGTCCTCGGGCGCAATTGTGGTCCGACGGGTAGATTCGACACGAGGCGAGTCTCCTTTCTAACCTTGTAAGAGGGAATTGTCCCCATAGGTGATGTATATGTTATGTGTAAATTGTTTGGGGGCTACGTACGCGCCAAGTGACGAGAGTCCGTACGTAGCGGCTATCATTGTTATGTCCGGGTAGTTAGGCCCACATCATGCCTTATATGCTTCCACACCATGTCTTATATGCTTCCTTGTAATGCCTTATATGCTTCTTTGCAATGCTTTATATGATTCATTATGACGCCATATGTACTATGAGATTATGTTTTATATAGTTTTGTTCCTCAGAGGCTTTATGGTAAATTGTTGAATTGAAAGGAATTTTGTTATGGAAAGTAAGTATTATCAGATATTGGGATCGGGCCGTACGCCAAGGCAGGTTTGAGAGTGATTATGATATATATGGGATCGGGCCGTACGCCACAACAGGTTTGAGAGCATTTGTGATATATATGGGATCGGGCCGTACGCCACGGCAGAGTTGAAAAGTATTTGTGTTATATATGGGATCGGGCTGTATGCCACGACAAAGTTGAAAGGTAATTGTGATATATATGGGATCGGGCCGTACGCCACGACAGGTTTGAGAGCATTTGTGATATATATGGAATCGGGTCGTACGCCACAGCGGAGCTGAAAAGTAATTGTGATAGACATGGGATTGGGCCGTACTCCACGGCGAGTTTAGAAGGTGCCTTATGGGAGCGGATCGTATGCCACAGAGGATTCAAGATTTGGTGATTATTGTTTCGTTTCGGTGGTCTTACCCTTGGAAGCGCATTATTGTTTGATTCAATAGTTGTTTGGTGTTTCTGCTCCTGATATGTACTTGTTGCCTATTTCCTGACATGCCTACTGTATTTGATTATATCCTATCACATGTTATTACTATTGGACCTTAGTGAGTATTGAGTCGACCTCTTGTCACTACTTCTTCGAGGTTAGGCGGGATACTCACTGGGTACATATTTATTTAATATGTACTCATGCTGCACTTTTGTACTTAACTGTACAGGTTCTGAGGCCGGCGCTTCTGGTTATTGTACCGGAGATAGACCCTGAGCTTGTGGATTTGACTTCACAGTGAGCTACTTCCTCGAGGTTAGGCGAGATACTCACTGGGTACATATTTATTTAATATGTACTCATGCTGCACTTTTGTACTTAACTGTACAGGTTCTGAGGCCGGCGCTTCTGGTTATTGTACCGGAGATAGACCCTGAGCTTGTGGATTTGACTTCACAGTGAGCTACTTCCTCTGGCGATTTCCAGCAGCACTATGGAGTTTTTACTTACTTTGTTATTTTCCCCGTCTATTTCATCCAGACTGTGGATTTGTATATATATTACTTTCCTTTGTTTAGTATGCCCATGACACTCGTGACACTAGTTCCTGGCACACGCGTAGTGTATATTTGGGTTTTGGGTTGTACAATAATACATATGTTTTGTTTTGGCCATGTAGTGTTATGCTTTTATTTTCATATCAAGCTAGCACCATGTTAACTGTTTAAAATTGGCAAATATTGACTTGTTTTATCAAATGGGAAGGGTAACTCTTAGTGTAATTCATATTGGCTTGCCTAACCCCGTCGTTGGGCGCCATCACGACCTAGATTGGGATTCTGGGTCGTCACATCTTAGGACTCACAAGCATGATTTTATGTGCCTTGTATGCGACCATCAATGTATTTTGAGTTGCTTAGTATCCTAGAATTTGGTATGAAGATATTTAGGAAGTTACATTCAAAATTTCATTGCTTAAATTCTTGTCTTCAAGCGTAATCTCTGTTAAATTCTTGGATTCTTGATAATTCTGTGTATGTATATGGGCACATGCATCGCATGTATGATTCGTGAGCAAGATATCCCTACCATTATGTCAGCCGCGTCGCATGTTCGATTCGCGAGCAGGGTAATAGATGCATCTATGGTTCGAGCCGTTCGACCCTCGGCAAGTCACATTTATTTTCACGATGCTTCGGCCGTACGCTTTTGGCATACTATGTGCTATATATATTTGGCTGAGAGTTTGTGATACTTGTATAATTTGATTCATGTAAAAAGGAAAATTAGTACATCATATGCTAGTGAAATTTGACGTGCAAAGGTAAATTACAAATTTGTGCTTGATGTTTCATGTCTTTATGATTAATACGACTGCTATCCCTGCCTAGTCTTCATTTAATTATATAATTACATCGTGACCCTAGTAAGTATCACATCGACCTCTCGTCACTACTTCTTCGAGATTAGACGAAATACTCAGTGGGTACATATATGTTTATGTACTCATGCTACGCTTCTGTAGTTAATTGTACAGGTTCTGAGGCAGGTGCATCTGGTTATCCGACCGGAGCTCGACCTTGAGAGTATATTCTGTACCTGACTTCAGGGTGAGCTGCTTCCCTTGGCGTCTCTCAGCAACACTATGGAGTTGTCTTTTGTTTATGTCTGTCTATTTCTTTCAGACAGTATAACAATTTATTCTATCTTTTGTATATCCTACTAGTCCGCCTGTAGACTTGTGACACTAGTTCCTGGCACACGTAGTAGACATTTTATATTTTGGGACTGCATGTATATGTTAGTTCAGGACTTTTATGGCTACTTTTGTCTAAGTTGACTAAATATTCATTTCCACTTAATGTTTTCAACTCAAAAAATTTGGCAAGTATCGCATTGTTTATCAAATAAAGAAATATCACTAGAAATTCAAGTGTTGGCTTGCCTGACCCCGGTATTGGGCGCCATCACGACCTAAGTTAGGATTTTGGGTCGTGACAGCGGCTTTGCTAGGATCTCAAATGTGGCATAAGTGTCGCAAATGCGAACACTATCTTGGTCGGTCTCCTTCGCAATTGCAAAGCCCTCATCGCAAATGCGAGGTTTGCATTTGCGAACGTTTTCTCACATTTGCGAGATTTGCAGCAATTGCCAAGAACACTAGAAATCTGGTGTGTTTTCAACCCTTTCCATACATCCAAAACTCACCCGAGCCCTCGGGGCTCCACTCCGAATACTCACACAAGTCTAACAACATCATACAAACTTGCTCACGCGATCGGAACACCGAAATAATGTTAAAAACTAAGAATCGCCACCCAAAACCAATGAATCAAACTTAAGAACTTCAAGTTCTTTATTTCACTTCCAATGCGCTGAAACGTACTTATACTACTCGGAATGCCACCACATTTTGCGTGCAAGTCTTAACTTAAATTACATAACTATTCCCGGTCTCGGAATTCCATTTGGACCTCGATATCACCAAAACGCATTCCAAACCAAATTTATAGAACTTCTAAAACTTTCAAGAACCAACTTTCACTATTGACTGCTGAAACGCTTCTGGGTCATCCAAAACCCAGCCCGAGCATACGCCTACGTCCGAAATCATCATACGAACCCATTGGATCCGTCAAATCCTGATTTCGAGGTCGTTTATCCAAAATGTTGATCGAAGTCAACCTTGGGCCTTTTGGCCAAGCTTAAGGAATCAAGTGTTCCGATTTCACTCCAAACTCTCCCAAATCCCGAACCAACCATCCTTGCAATTCATAAATCAGTAAAAGCAAATACAAGAATTCTTATTTAGGGGTACGGGATTCTAGAAAGCAAAACGACCAGTTGGGTCGCAACATAAATAAATAAGGAACTGAGAAGCAGTGACGAGCTAAACAAAATACAGTTCATTTCATAAACTTCAACAATTTAAGTATACTGGAGTAAATTCCAGCAATGTATAACAAGTCAGCTGCATATATACTGAGTTTTAGTGAAACAAGTACATAACTTCCAAAAGTTCAATAGTAACATGAATTAGCTAAGAATATCAACAAAAATAAGACAAATGCAACCTCTCAGGATCACTGCCCCTCAAGCCCTCAATAGCTCAAAACTCAGCTCTCAACCCTCAATACACACACACTCAATAGGTACCTGCGCTCACTAGGGGTGTACAGACTTCAGAGGGGCTCCTTCAGCCCAAGCGCTATATCGCTACAGCATGCAGTCCGATCCAATCCCGTTGCAGCGTACAACCCAATCCATAATATATATAAGTAGCCCTAAGGATCATTGCAGTGTGCAACCCGATCCATAATACATAAACATATAGCCTTAAGGTTTGTTGTGGTGTGCAGCCCGATCCATATACATAAATAGCCATAAGGCTCGTTGCGGTGTGAAACCCGATCCATATACCTCACATAGATCACAGCTCGTCACTCAGGCCCTATCTCAGTCACTAACCTCTCCGGCCTCTCGAGCTCACAGAAAATCATAATATTCAGCCCAAATAAAGATAACAACAAGTATTAACAGGAAATGAGAGAGAATAAAGATATGGTACACAAGAAATACTCTGATTGAGTAAAAGATAACGATTAGCAATCAATTCAACAAGAACCTATTTTCAAAAGTCAATCCTGATCCCACTTCTCGGAATCCAATAAACATTAAAAATTCCGCAAGCCCATTCAACCACGATTCCAACCATACCAAATTTATCAAATTCGGACACCAAATCGTCACTCAAATCCCCAATTATAACTTTCCAATACCTAGCCCAAAATTCCTAAAATTACACCTTTAAAACACACAAACTAGTGGGAAATTCAATGGGGAAAAATTATTATTGCATAAAAATAATCAACAGTGACTTACCTCAAGAAGCCCCTCGAAATCCCTCTTAAAATCGCCTTAGTCTGAATTTGCAAAGTCCAAAATGGTTAAAACCACAAAACTCACGAATTTTAAACACTACCTAGGCGTTTCCACACTTGCAGAGTCTGGGCTCGCACCTGCGTTCCCACTTTTGCGGGGACAAACTTGCACCTGCGAAACTAACTTAATAGCGACATATGTACCTACGGTCCAAGTTTCGACCTATGGGATCGCTTCTGCGACTCCCATGCTTCCTGCCCAAAACTCTTCTACTGTCGACATCGCGCAGATGCGTAACCGCATCTGCGGAAACTTTTCCGTGCCTGCGAACCCCAGATACCTTCCTCCTCTTCGCAGCTGCACAAGCATAGCCGCTTCTACGACTCCGCACCTATGGCCAATCCCATCGCAGGTGCGATGACACCGGATCTAAAGCACCTCAGCACAACACTTAAGCCAAATTCGATCCGTTAACCACCTGAAACCAACCCAAGGCCCCTGTGACCTCAACAAAATATACATACAAGTCTTAAAACACAATACAAACTTAGTCGAGGCTTCAATTCACATCAAAGAAAATAAAAAACACGAGTCACACCACATTCAAGCCTAATGAAACTAAGAAATTTCAACTTCTTCAATCTATGCCGAAACCTATTAAATCACGTCTGATTGACCTCAAATTATGCACACAAGTCGTAAATGACACAAAAGACCTATTCCAATTCTCGAAACAAAAATCTGAGCCCGACAACTACAAGGTCAACTCTTGGCCAAACTTCTCAATTTCCAAAACTTATAATTTTCCAACTTTCGCCATTTCAAGCCAAAATCAACTACGGACCTCCATCATTATTCGGACACACTACTGAGTCCAAAATCACTCAACAGAGCTATCAAAACTCAATTCTGGAGACATTTACACACAAGTCAACATCCGGTCAACCTTTTCAACTTAAGCTTCCAACCTTGAGACTAAGTGTCTCAACTCATTCTGAAGCATCCCCGGAACTGAACCAACTACCCCGGCAACTCATATAACGACAACTGAGCATAAGATAAGAATTAAATGCGGGAATGAGGCTACAACACTCAATACGACCTACCAGGTCGTTACAATAGGAGAAGTGTAAAGGACCAAGAAACTGGGGCTGGTGAGTAAGAACGATTTTGATAGATCGCTCGGGGGTAGGGAAGCACCGAGATTATTGGAGTACAATTTCAACATGCATGCTGCGAGTATAGTGTCGGCCGTTGGCCGCATCATATTGATCAGGTGGCCTAGGCCACTTCAGTGGGATCCCGCATAGAGGGATCACAACTTGGTGTGTAAGTACCATGGTACTCACGGTCATATGACTGAAGATTGTCGACAACTAAGGGAAGAAGTGGCTTGAATATTCAAAAACATACATCTTCAGGAGTTCCTAAGTGAACGGGCCAAAAATTATTTCAAAAATAGGGATGCTGATAAACAGATTTAAAAAATGGATACCAGCACGTGATCAACATGATCATAGGGGGAGGGGAGTTCCCTCAAGGGCCAATGATAAAACTCACCAAAGTTTCTATCACAAGGGAAAAACACACCCGGGATTACGTCCCGGAAGTGGCCATCTCGTTTAATGACGAGGATGCCGAGGGCATCATCCAGCCACACAATGATGCACTATTAATATCTATACATATTAATAAATCTCGACTTAAACATGTGTTAATTGATCCAGATAGCTCGGCCAATATCATCTGATGGAGGGTCGTAGAACAACAAGGATTATTGGACCAAATCGTATCGGCGGTCCGAGTGTTGAATAGATTCCACATGGTGTGCAAGACGACGAAGGGTGAAATAACCTTTCCAGTGAACACTGTCGGGATCACCTAGAAAACAAAGTTCAACATAATCGAGGGAGATATAAGGTACAATGCCTTGTTCAGCAGACCATGGGTTCATATCATGAGGGCGCCGCCTTCAACCTTGCATCAAGCTTTGAAATTTCCCACTCCGCGAGGAGTCAAAACAATCTACGGGGAACAATCGACCGCAAAGGAGATGTTCACTGCCAATAAAGTGATTCTGGTGCCTGCTGTTTTAACATAAAAAATAGGGGACTGGTCAAAGAAAAGGAAACCAAATAGCAATCAAAAATACCGACCTCAATCGTGATGGAAAATCAGGAGGAGCACACATCAAACGAGAAGGATTATGGTGTCTCGAGATATTTTATAGCACCCAATGACACTGATGTAAGTAAATCGACAATCGAGGAATTGGAGTAAGTTATATTGATCGACCACCAACTGGATCGAAAGGTATACCTGGGCACGGGGTTAACTCCTGAGCTCAGGAATTTTTTTATCGATTTCCTAAAGCTAATACAGATTGTTTTGACTGGTCCCACTTAGATATGACAGGGAACTCACCTGAGGTGACAACTCACAAGTTTATCCTGGATGCAAAGTTTCACCTCATCAAACAAAAGAGAAGGTCACAGTCCGAGATCAAACACACATTCATCAAAGACGAGGTATCTAAACTTTTGAAAATAGGTTCTATCCAGGAAGTTAAGTACCCGGATTGGTTAACTAACATAGTAGCCATATCTAAAAAAGGAAACAAATTTAGAATGTGTGTAGATTATAAGGACCTAAACAAGGCGCGTCCAAAGGATTCATTCCCTTTTCCTAACATCGATCAAATGATCAATGCGATGGCCGATACGAGATGCTATGTTTTCTCGATGCCTATTCCAGGTACAACCAAATTTAGATGGACTCGGGCGATCAAGCACAGACTTCTTTCATAACAAAATTCAGCACCTACTGTTATAACTTAATGTTGTTTGGGCTAAAATACCGGTGCCACATATCAACGCCTAGTTAACTAGATGTTTGAAGAACAAATAGGGAAATTAATGCAGGTTTGTATTGACGATATGTTTTTTAAGTTCATGTGAGCAGAGGACCATTTGAAGCATTTGCAGGAAACCTTCAACATATTGAGGAAATACAACATGAAGTTAAACCCATAGAAGTGTGCTTTTGGGGTCAGCCCGAGCAAGTTCCTTGGGTTCATGGTATCCAAACGGGGAATAGAGATCAACCCGGGCAAGATAAAAGCCATATAATATATCACCGTAGTTGACAACTTTAAGGTTGTACAAAGACTGACCGGGCTGATAGCCGCGCTTGGACGGTTTATTTCGAGGTCGTGAGACAAGAGCCACCAATTTTTCTTATTACTAAAAAATGACTTCTCTTGGACCCTAAAGTGCTAGTGAGATTTAGAAAAACTCAAATGCTACCTATCGAGCCCTCCCTTGATGCACACTCTGAAGGAGAACAAACAACTGTATCTCTACTTGGTAGTTCCGAGGTAGCGGTAAGTGGTGTCATGGTCTGGGAAGAAGAAGGTACGGAATTTCCTATTTATTATGTTAGTAGAACCCTATCTGATGCCGAGACAAGGTATCGACACTTAGAGAAGTTCGCACTCTACTTATTGAACGCATCTAGGAAATTAAAAATCGTACTTTCAGTGCCACCTCGTATGTGTCATGACCGATGAGGAATGTTATGCATAAACCCGAGCTCTCGGGCTAGCTGGCAAAATGGGTCGTAGAGATTAGCAGATACGATATCAATTACAAACCCCGGACAACCCTAAAATCTCAAATTTGAGCGGACTTCATGGATGACTTTACCTCGATCCCATAGATTGAGAAGGAATTACTTCTAACCTCGGGGATTTGGACCTTATTTATGGATGGTGCTTCGAACACAAAGGGATTCGGGCTGGGCGTCGTATTAAAACCACCTATGGGTAATACAATAAGACATTCTATTAGAACTGTAAAACTGACTAACAATAAAGCTGAATATGAGGCTACAATTGTAGGTCTAGAACTAGCTAAGAGCTTGGGGGCCGAGGTGATCAAGGCCAAATGTGACTCCCCCCTCGTCGTCAACCAAGTCAACGGGATGTTTGAAGTGAAAGAAGAACGAATGCGAATATACTTGGATAAGTTACATGTGACATTAGATCAATTCAAGAAATGGACTCTACATCACGTGCCTGAAGATCAAAATAACGAGGCCGACGCATTGGCCAATTTAAGGACATCAGTTGACTCCGGAGCAGTAGTGCAATTGATGAACTCGGTGATAGAAGAAGTTCACGCCGAGGTGAACTCGACAAGCTTGACTTAGGACTGGACAAACAAATACATAGACTACCTTCAGGAAGGAAAATTGCCATCGTATCCCAAGGAATCAAGGGTCCTACGTACTAAAGCTTCCAGATTCAGCTTAGTCGAGAGAAAATTATACAGAAGATCATTTTTCGGGTCACTAGCTAGGTGCTTGGGTCTGGGGGAGACTGACTACACAATGAGGGAAGTACACGAAGGTACTTGTACAAACCATTCAGGAGCAGAATCCTTGGTTCGAAACTTGATCAGAGCTGGTTATTACTGGAACGAGATGGTGAATGATCCGAAAGACTTCATTCGAAATGTAACGAAATGCCACAGGCACACCCTGATTGTCACACCCCTTTTTTATCCCAAAAAGATATATATTATGGATAATTGTGGGTTAAAGAGTTTTTCCAATTAAAGTGACAAACTTGAGTAGATATTAGTTTATTTACAGAGTCGCCACTTGGAATTAATTTTTGGGTGTTCCAAGCCACCTTTTATTTGAATTCTTAGTCAAAGGAAGGTTTGACTATAGTATTATTGGTATGCAAAAAGAAAGTTCGGGTAAGGAATTCTGTTGACCGGGATAAGGTGTAAGGCATCCTCCTAGTCCAGTGGTTCTAGCACGGTTTCTTTATTGACTACTTTGGCTTGTTTATTTGGATAAAGCTATGTTTTATTGGTTGTCATGTTTTACCTATCCGCTTTTATTGCTTTATTATTATTAAATGATATTTTGAATAATACAAGTGTTGGAAACCACACTACGCCGACGAATGGGTGATCGAGACAAATTTATTAGTTTATCATAATCGCATCTCGCATGCAATTAATTATTTTTGGCGCTCTTGAGAAAATGCTAAATATGTGCTTGAGGAAATTAACTTTGGAATTTATTAAATGTTACTATCACAATATGCAAACGAATCCACGATTATAGATATTAATTTAATTAAAAATTAATTGAAGCTATTGGATAAGACATGAAATTAATGAATTAACTTATTGAATGTTAAACATCACGCTACACAAGCGAGTTCGTGAATAAAAAATATTGAAGTGTGCCTATTATTTGCCTAGTGTAAAAATTAATTATTAAGGTAATTAAGTTACTTAGAATAAATTATTATTAAAAGAGGCATCAACTTTTATTGGATCTACTGGAAGAAACTTGATTTTTAAAAATTTGGGCTAGCTTATGGTTATCTTAGAAAATGGGCCAACTCTTGAATTTTATGTAAAAATTACACGGGGCGCCCTATTTGGTCTCCCCCATTTAACCTATACCCATTTAAAAAAAAAGTTTTAATTTGTACCCACTTTTTAAACAACTTCAGCCCCCTTTCTCCTCCTTCGTTTTCTTCTTCTTTCTTCTGCTGCTGTTGGTGTTGCTATGAAACTTCAGTTCATAGGGATGAACTTTCTGTTGAAGATTAACGTTTGTTTCTTATGTACTTCGACCAGCCTAATAACTTGCAAACAATTAAAGTTATGAATGCTGAAGTTCAACAAATATAAACAAAAACTTCAGCTCCTTGAATGCTGAAGTTCATCAAATACAAAAACAAACTTCAGCCCTGAAGTTCATCACAAACATAACAAAGCTTCAGCTAAAACATGCTGAAGTTCAGCAAATATAGAACAAAACTTCAGCTAAAATATGCTGAAGTTCAGCAAACAGAGAACAAAACTTCAGCTACTAGAATGCTTAAGTTCAACAATTACAAATAAAAACTTTAGCAAATGGAGAACACAATTTCAGCTACTAGAATGCTTAGGTTCAACAATTACAAACAAAAACTTCAGCCAACATTTGGTTCATCAATTTTTCCTACTTTGGCCCGTCTACTAGAATGCTGAAGTTTGCGTGATTGCCTTTGCTACTTCAGGACCGTATGCCTGAAGTTACGTGAAAAATGGTACGCATGTAATTTTTTATGCAAAGTGAGTATAAGTTAAAACGTGACCCAAAAAGCGGGTATAGATACAAATATCCCGAATTTTATTGGTATTGGGCTGCTGCAATTTGGGCCTGCTTACAATAGTACCTAAGCCCAAATCGTATGTTGCTGTCGTGGCTCATCTATATATACATTAAAGCAAGAATGTTTGCCATATCATTTAACCCAATGGCAAGTTATTAGAAATCCAAGTGACAACTTATTAAAATTTATATATCTATATATACATTAAAGCAAGAAAGTTTGCCATCTCATTTAGTCAAGTAGCAACTTATTAAAAAGAAACATGGCAACTTAATTTATTAAAACTTAATTTATTAAATTCCAAGCTGGAACAACTAGATGGGTAAGTTATTAGAATTTCCTATATTAACGTTTAAATATTGTGTATATATATATATATANATAGATAAAATAGCTTGCCATCTAGCAAAGATATGTTTAGAAGCAAGATTTTCCACATCTTTTTGTAAAACGGATTTCGCTGCTTTACAATCAATTCTTAGCAAAAAATTTTGATTTAACAAATCAGCTTGAAATTTAGAAATGCATAAAACAATTGCTAAAATCTCTTTTTTAATTGTAGGATAATTTTGTTGGGAATTATTCCAATGTTTTGATGCAAATGCAACAATTTGTTCCTTGTTACCCCTTTTTTGTCTTAAAATGCCACCATAACCAATATTNTGGACAGAAGTCCACGGAGGTGGAGGTTTTTTCAACCTGTCGTGCAGAGGTTTTAGCAAACTGCTAAGACTTGGGATAAAATCCGATACGTAATTAACACAGCCTAAAAATCTTTGGAATTGGGTTTTATCCAGGATTTGGTCTGGAAATTTGTCAGCAAATTGTATGGATCTTTTGAATTGGGACAATAGTTCCTTGCTCGATATTATGACCAAGAAAGCGGATGTTGATTTGGA
>ML279356.1:15090-35416 GCA_005239495.1 Nicotiana undulata | reverse complement strand
TACCCCGGATTATATTTGCAACGCCCGCTTAGTCTTTTATTAGACACAGTTGAGCGTGATCAAGTTCCCCCACTCAAGGTTAGGAAAGCCACTTACCTCGAACCAAGCTCAATCAGTCAATAAGAATGCCTTTTCCTCGATTATCCACTCCCAATAGCCCAAATCAAGCAAAAAACAATTACATACCACATATAAACATAATAGACTAATCTAATTAATGAAATCAAGACTTTAACAAGAATTTCGAAAATCACCCTAAAAAGTAGACCCGGGCCCACGTCTCAGAATCGGGTAAAAGTCACAAAATATAAACACCCATTCACTCACGAGTTCACTCGTACCAAAATTATCCAAATCCGAATAATAACTCAAAAACTTAGTTGAAGAACTTTCCAACTTTTCCCCCAAATTTCTCAACCAAATTCCTTAATTAAATGATGAAATCAACTATAGATTAGTGGAATATAACCATAAATGAGTTAAGAACCATTACACCAAATTTTTCACACAAAAACACTTGAATTATCGCCTCAATCCGAGCTCTCAAAGTCCCAAATTTGAAAATGGGATAAAACCCTCGAAATCCCTCTTTTCTGCCCAGCAATTTCGCTTCTACGAGGGGATCACTGCATATGCGGTTCCGCACCTGCGAAAAAACCATCGTTGGTGACCCAAAATCCGCTTCTGCGTGCAAGGGGCCGCACCTGTATACAATTGTCCGCTTCTGCGAAAACCTCACCCAGATCGACCTTCGCTTCTACGATCACTTCTCCACAGGAGCGGCTCCGCTTCCGGTCCCTTCGTCGCACCTGTGACCACTGGCTACCCAGACTAGGGCCGCATCTGCAAGATCTCTTCCGTACGTGCGTGTCCTCACCTGCAGTCAACCCCGCCGCAGGTGCGATGACACCAGAAGTTGAAAAACTCCAACAGTTTACACAAGTCCAATTTCGATCCGTTAAACATACGAAACTCACCCGAGCCCCCCGGGACCTTAACCAAATATACCAACAAGTCCTAAAACACCATATGAACTTAGTCGAGCCCTCAAATCACATCAAACAACGGTAAAACACGAATTTGAAACTTCAAACTTCTACAACCGATGCCAAAACTTATCAAATCACGTCAAATTGACCTTAAATTTTGCACACAAGTCATAATTGACATTACGAACCTACTACAACTTCTGGAATCGGAGTCAGACCCCGATATAAAAAATCCCACTTCCGGTCAAACTTTCCAAAAATTCAACTTTCACCATTTCAACCCTAGTTCAGCTACAGACCTCCAAAACACAATCCGGACACGCTCCTAAGTCCAAAATAACCCAACAGAGCTAAAGGATGACGAAACTTCGTTCCGCAGTCGCATTCGCACAGTTCCAACTACGGTCAAAATCTTAGAACTCAAACTTCCGTTTTAGGGGCTAAGTGTCCGAAATCACTCCGAAACCACAAACAAAACTCCCGGCAAGTCATATAAGCAGAAAAAATACGGAGAAAGCAGTAAATAGGGATCGGGACTATTACTCTAAAAACGACTCGCCGAGTCGTAACATTTCTAAAATTGTGTTCTACCTGCAATGAAATTCTAAAGCCTTACCATTTTAATTACGCATGGAGAAGAATTTGAAGAATCGTTTTCTTCTATATATAGTCTCCTAGTTCCTAAACCTAAAATGAATTGGAAGGCTAAAAAGACAACGTTCAATAATTCATACTCCTCAAAGAAGTCTTTACATATGGTGTAGGGAAATAGAACACAAGAGGGTTCTATTTTAGCACATACAAAAATAAGAAATAACATTTCCTATAATTATGATAACGAACAGGAACAATAAAAATTAAAGGTAGAATTTATAAAATTTAAATTATGAATTCGCATTTGTCTGTTATTTGAACTTCTGGTGACAAAAGTAGATCAAGGGTAAACCTCAATAATAGACCTCAACCCTAGATTAGGAATAATCTTGTAGTCACTAAATCCAGCATTGGAGAAGAGTTTTGCCCAATTCTGTTGAGTTCTTTCCTTTCCGGAAGTGTGAGCCATCATTAGCATGTCCCAGGAAAGTTGGGTTTCATATGATTTTTGGTCTCCTTTTTGGTTATCTAACACCATATCAATAATGATTAATTTTCCTCCATTCTCTTTACTTGGAATTGCTTCTTTACAATTTTTTAATATTTGGATACACTCTTCATCGCTCCAATCATGTAAAATCCACTGCTCAAATTAAAAATCATAATTATATATTAACAACAATGTGCATGTAGTACAAGACAACTAATCAGGAAAATTAAAATTAAAAGAGATGGAAGTAATTAATATTACAGTGCCTGCTTAACCGTGAAGCAACTAAAGCTCTTGCTTTACGCCGCCAAATTTGTGAATAAGTGACTATTTGACTTAAAAAAAATAGGAAAATACAATAACTTATAAATCACTTACATACTTAATAATCATGATTTTTTCTAGTAAGAAACTTTATCGTCTCTTTCTTAGTTTATGCAAGAGCCACAATCTTTTATTTCACCTTTTCCATCAATTTATATACTTTGTCTTATGTTCTCTCTTAAATTTTTCTAAGATCAACTATTCGTTGTTCAACGATATTTCTATTGCTTCTATAAAAACATAGTTAACATTTACTTTCGATACCACATATGGGAAATATTTTAAGCATCAATACAAAATTTGAAATTAAGTCTTTAAACTTCTTGAATTGGGTTCTTTAATTCCAAATTTCTAGTATCTTTTTATCTTATATTTGTTATTTTTGTAATTTTTACTTCATAGGTATATTTTTAAATTAAAATAATATGTCAACTAGAAAATATAAATCTTGTTAACTTTGGCTTTAAGCCCTAAGCGTGGTTTAGCCGCCTCTGTAATGTTATACAATCACCTTCGTATAATACCATTCCTATATAATACTTCACTATAAAAGTCAAATTTTTTCCGGAATCAATTTTCATGTTATAATATGTGTTCTCTATAATAACAATTTGCTATAACATGCAAAAATATTCAGAACAAACGATATTGTTATAGAAATGTTTGATTATATTTGTCAATTTTTTTACCTTCAGTAAAATTGCATCGGCTGAAGGAATGGACTGAAACATGTCTCCTCCCACATAGCTCAGGTTCTCGCTCCCTTCACATCCTTCAATTACATGCGTCAGATCGAACACAATGCAATTTATTTTTGGAAATGCATCGGCAATAGCTTTAGCCACGGTTCCAATGCCGCCTCCTACATCTGCCAATGATTTCAATCCATCAAAAATTCCCTTACAATGTTCAATCATTATATTTATAATCAATCGGGCATCACTAGACATGGCTTCGTTAAATAGATGGTTAAGCCGGGGTTCCTTCTGTGCACATTCAAAGAGCGGCTTGCCATTAAAGGTTGCAAATGGAGTAGAGTCACTATTCTGGAACCATTGACTGAGACTGTGAAATGGACCCATTAAAATTGGGTCGAGTTGTGCTTGCAGAAAAGGATCATGTTCATAGGCTCATCTTTGAGGAGGAGATACGAAGACGAAGAGAGCAAATAGCACTGTTCGTCTTCGTTATGAACCTTATTTACTTGAATAAAGAAGCCCGCATGAGTTAAAATACGCATGAGACGGTAAATATAATCTTGGCCTTTAGCCTTATTGATTGGGAGGGCATTCACCAATTCAGAGAGGGTCATGCCTCGGCCATGACTGTGGATGATATCTGGAATTCCAAGTTGAATTGCACATTTGAGTGACATGGAGTTTATGTAATTGAATGTATAGTTCCATATGTGTGCCTGAGCAGCGAGTACTTCTCTAGCTTTGTCTCCAAAGTCAATAGACATTATAGCCGTATTTGTGAGATTTTTCTTTGAGATGCTTAGGATTAATGTGATCGAGGTTTATATATTTATAAAAAGAACGAGGTCTATATTTATAGGAAGAATGTGGGGATTCACCATAAAATGTGAATTTTTTTGAAAATATCCTCATTGTAGCAGAAACAAGGCGGATTCAAGATTTAAACTTTATAAACCAGCCTTTAAAGTTTTTAGTATTCAACTCAATATATACTGAAAGTTATGGGTTCATATCCACAAATTTATTTCAACTTCAATAAATTAATGCATATAAATTTGTAATCCGCGCAAAAATTATAGGTTCAATTAAAAACGTTGCTATATGATTACATCCACCTCTGCCTTGTAGTGGCGGCAAGTTTGGCTTTGATCCCTACCCTATATATTAAAATGCAAAATATAAATGCATTAAAGAGGGGGGTCTAAAAATAACGTTGGATATGGACATGCCCATAAACTATGACCTACTGTTAAATATCTGTTTCCTACTGCCTCATTTTTTGGAGGGTCTCATATAATATGTGTGTGTAATGGTTGTTCTTTCAAATATGAAAATAATTTTGCCTAAGGCTGCTCATAATCCCCGAAATATCCAATTTATTTTATAATTTACTTCTGTCTTAGGTCTAACTTTTATAAAGGAAAATTCACCTATATATTCTTAATTAGAAACATATTCGCCACTTTTATATAGGTTTATTGTAAATTATATTGTATGTATATATTTGCTAGTATTATTATGGAATGACTTTCCATTCCGAAGTTTGTAAAACACAACTATTGTTATGGAACGAGTCGCCACTAAAAGGTACTCCCTCCGTATTAATTTATGTACCTTATTTTCCTTGTCAGTCAATTTTTTTAAAAAATGATCCTTTTTATTTAGTAACTCTTTAACTCCAATATTCCACATGACATATTTAAGAATACGAGATTTAAGGACATTTTGGTACATTTGTGATTACCCGATAGGACATCTTATATTTTAGAACTAAACTCTAATTCTAGCCTTCCTCGACTTGCATGTGCATTTCGGGTCTTGACCCGGAAGGCTTATATGTTATAAACTGATAAAAACAAGAATTTTTGCCTTAAAAGTTAATTTTAGTTGACTTCGGTCAACGTTGTGAGTAAACGGACCCGGACCCGTATTTTGACGGTTTCGATGGGTGCGTAATGAAATATGGGACGTGGGTATATTCTCGGAGTCGAATTTCGAGGTCCCTAGCTCGAGATATCAATTTTTGTTGAAAATTAAAAGTCTGAAAAATTAACGGTTTTAAGAATTGATTGATGTTTGGCATTGTTGATATCGGGCCCATATTTTGGTTCCAGAGCCTTGTACAGGTTCAATACAATATTTATGACTTGTCTGTGAAGTTTGGTAAGGAACGAAGTTAGTTTGACGTGGCTCGGACGTTCGGTTGTAAAATTAGAAGTTTTAAAGCTTTCTTGAAAATTTCGTTCAATTCGTAGTTTCTAGGTGTTATTTTGGCGATTTGATCACGCGAGTAAGTTCGTAGGATGTTTTAGGACTTGTGTGCATGTCTGGTTTGGAGCCCCTAGGGCTCTGGTGAATTTTAGATAGGTTACGGGATGTTTTAGAATTAGAAATTTGGTTTTGGTGCTGCAACTGTCATCTGGTGTCGTCTTCTTCGCATTCGCGAAGGTACTCTCGCGAGCGCGGAGAGTAAACTGGGGCAGGGGGGATTTTTCTTAATTGCGAACGTGATAGCTGGGTCGCGAATGCGAAGCAATTGGGGGCCTTACCCTTCGCGAATGCGGCCAGCTTCACTTGAACGCGATGCTTTAGGGACCTAGGGAAGGGTCGGTTATTCTTCTACGCGAACGCGAGCATTGGCTCGTGAACGCGAAGGACATGGGGGAGTAGCTTTCGCGAACGCGGAAAACAACTCCCGAATGCGTAAGCCACTAGGGTTGTTGCTAACCGCGAAGACGGCCTGACGCTTGTGACTTAAAACCGACCAGAAAACGGGATTTTACCCATTTTTCATAAATTCTCTATTAGAGCTCGGCTTAGGTTCGATTTTGAAGGGAAAACTCAACACTAATTTATAGGTTTGTACTCTACTCATCTTCTTCTATTTCTATCATCACCCATTAAATTCCTAGCCCTAAGTTTTGTTGTAGAAAACTAGGGATTTCGGAAGAATTGAGGATTTTTACAAATTGGGGACTTAGACCTCAATTTGGGCTCGGATTACGAAATTAATTACATATTCAGGCTCGGGGGTGAATGGTGAATGAGTTTTGGTCCGAACCTCGAGTTTGACCAAGCGGTCCCGGGGTCGATTTTTTACTTTCTGTGGGAAAATTTGGAAAATCTAAATTTATGCATTGTAATTGATTTTTTAGCAATATATGATGTTTTTAAGTTAATTGTGTCAAGATACGAGTGGTTTGGAGGTGGATTTTAGAGGAAAAACGGTAATTGAGCATTGAGTGGCATGTGAAAGCGAGGTAAGTGTTGTGTCTAACTTTGACTCGAGGGATTAGGACCCTTGTCCTAATTGCTATATGAAATTCATGTGAGCGACGTATATATGAGGTGACGAGTACTTATGCACCGCCAATTTACCTGTCTTACCTGCTTCTTTCCCGTTCCTCTTATATTGCTTCTTTCCATGCCTTGACTGTGTGATAACCCAAAAGGTCATCCCTTATTTTTATGTCAAAACGGTGTTCCGAGGACTTGAAAACCTCCTTTTATCTCGCCTTGTTTCCGTGCGTAGCTCGGGCGTATAGCCAGGAAGCCTTTATGTGAAAAACTGAAAATGCTAGTTTTTACCTTAAAAATTTGAATTAAGTTGACTTCGGTCAGCATTTTGGGAAAACGGACCCAGACCCGTGATTTGACGATCCCGAATGGTCCGTAGGAAAATAAGGGACTTGGGCGTATGCCCGGAATCAAATTCCGAGGTCCTAAGCCCGAGAAATGAATTTTTGAAAGAAATTATTTTCCTGAAAAATATAAGAGATTTTAGAAATTGATTATATTTGAAATTTATGGTATCGGGCCCGTATTTTGGTTCCGGAGCGTGGTACAGGTTCAATATGATATTTGTGACATGTCTGTAAAAATTTGGTAAGAAACCGAAGTCGTTTGACGTGATTCGGACCCGTAGTTGTAAAAATTGACACTTTGGAAGTTTTGGAATTTTTTTATTTTAAGGCTAAATTCGTTATGTAAGATGTTGTTTTGGAGATTTGGTCGCATGAATAAGTCCGCAGGATGTTTTTGAGGTTATGTACATGTTTGGTTTGGAGCCTCGAGGGCTCGGGTGAGTTTCAGATAGGCGTCGGGGTGATTTAAACTTAGAAAATCTGGTGTTTTTGGCTGTTGCTGGTGTCTGAGATTTTATTCTATGTGAACGCATGGTCATCCATGCGAGCGCACAACACAAAATTGGGAGGGGGCCAAATTTTCACTATGCGAACGCATATGACCAGGTGCGAACGCAGAGCATAGGAAAATTGCTCTACGCGAACGCACCCTGGTGGGCGCGAACGCATAGCATAAGGGAAAGGCTGGGGGATGGGTAGTGTTAAAGCAATGCGAACACGCCCATTTGGACGCGAACGCAAAGTGCAGTGGGAGGGTAGCCTATGCAAACACGGTTGTCTTGTCGCGAACGCATAAGGCAAATTCGTCCAGTTTTCTTAAAACAGTAGCATTACGGGATTTTATCAAAACTTCATAAGCCACTCTCTAAAACTCGAAATTGGGCGATTTTGAAAGGGAATTTCACCACAAAACCAAAGGTATGTATTCTTAGACTTGTTTTCTTCAATTTCCATTACTATCCATTAGATTTCTAAGCCTAAATCATGTTCTTAAGGGTAGAAAATTAGGGATTTGGGTAGAGTTAGGGATTTTTGAATAATTGGAATTTAGACCCCAATTTGGGGTCGGATTCCGAAACTAATTACATATTCGGGCTTGTGGGTGAATGGATGATCGGGTTTTGGTCCGAACCTCGTGTTTTGACCAAGCGCGCCCGGAGTCGATTTTTGACTTTTTGGGAAGAATGCTAAAAAACCTATAATTAAGCATTGGAATTGAATTGTTTAGCGTTTATTGATGTTATTAAGTCAATTATGTCTAGATACAATTGATTTGGAGTCAAATTCAAAAGGGAAAGCATTGATTGATGCTTGATTTTGGTCGTGGAAGTCGAGGTAAGTGTTTGGCCTAACCTTAGCTTGAGGGAATAGGTGTTGAGTCTTATTTTTTATGTGTTAATATCATGTTCAACGTTTAGGTGAGGTGACGAGTATCTATACGTTGGTGTCAAGCATGCCCGTGAGCTGGATATTATGAATTATGTGGTTTCATTGATATTTTCTGTGTTATAACTTGAATTTCACTTCGTGGTTATTCATTTTGGTGGAAATTATTGGGATTGGATATTGTTGAGTATTGGCCTCTGTTGAGAAATTTTATGTGAAGATACGTACTTGAGTGAGATTGGTTATAACTGTGTTCCTTGCCGTGATGGTGATATTTCTACTGCTGTTTCTTTGCCGGGATGTTATGATTTATTATTATGGTTCATATCATTGATTTTTCCTTGCCGGACTTCTGTCATTGATATTGTTTGGGTGAGGAAGAGTGTAAAGCAGGAAGAGTGATGCCGTGTATTGATTATTGTGAGGAAGAGTGTAAAGCACGAAGGGTGATGCCGTGTATTAATTGTTGTGAGGATGAGAGTGTAAAACCACGAAGGGTGATGCCGTGCCATATTATGATATTAAAAGCACGAAGGGTGATGGCGTGCCGTTTCTATTGATTATTGTGAGGATGAGAGTAAAAGCATGAAGGGTGATGTCGTGCACTTGCATTTATTATTTGGCGAGGTTCAGAGTAAAAGCACGGAGGGTGATGCCGCACTATTTTCCCATGTGATGTTATTTCCTGCTGTTCAAGTTGATGTTGAATTGTATCCTCATTTCAGTATTTCCTTTATTTGGTATTCCTTTCCCCAGCATGTTCCCCTTTTTCCTTGCACTTAGTTGTTTACTTCCTGTTATTATTATTTCCTCCGAATATCATTAAATTGCACAGGTTGTTTGTTTGTCGTGTCCTAGCCTCGTCACTACTTCGCCGAGGTTAGGCACGTCACTTACTCAGTACATGGGGTCGGTTGTACTGATGTCGCACTCTGCACATCTTTGTTGTGCAGATCCCGGTACAGGACCCTACGGACATTAGAGAGAGGAGACTACCTTCGGTCCATGTGGAGACACTGAGGTAGTCCTGTTGGCGTCCGCAGGTCTTGGCGTCCCCTTCTACTTCTTTTGTATTATGTTCTAGTTATTTCAGAAACAAATGTACTTATTTCATCAGATCTTTATATGTATTATTCATAGACAGTCCGTGAGTTTTGACTCCAACATTCTGGGATTTGGTTCTTGTGAAGTTTTGTTTAAGGCATTGGATTGAGTTATATACCTTGTTTCATTTTGTAATTTTATTCATGTTAATGTTGTATTTCACCTGTTTATGACTAATAACAAAGGAATAAAGTAAATTGAACATTCACGTTGGCTTGCCTAGCGGGTTCAACGTTAGGCGCCACCATGGTCCCGACGATGGGAAATTCGAGTCGTGACAAATTGGTATCAGAGCACTAGGTTTCTTAGGTCTCACAATTCACGAACAAGTTTGGTAGAGTCATAGGGATCGGTACGGAGACGTCTGTACTTATCCCCCAGAGGCTGCAGAGTTTAGGAATATCTTCACATCTATTCTTCTTTGTCGTGCTATTTGAATTCTAAATGATAATTGAATTTCTATTCTATCCTCTCGCAGATGGAGAGAACACGTGCTTCTTCATCTACTGATCAACAACCCGAGTCTCCAGTTGCAGCTCCTACGAGGGGTCGAGGACGAGGCCGTACTAGAGGTCGAGGACGAGGCCGTACTAGAGGCCGAGGCAGGGACAGCCCTCAGCCCGGAGCAGCAGCCCCAGTGGCGGAGCCTCAAGTAGAGTTTGCCGATGAGGTTCCTACTCAGACAGTTCAGGTGGGACCAGCTCAGGTTCCCGAGGGGTTCATTGCCACCCCGGTACTCCTATTACTTGCTTAAACTGTTCTTATTGGTGTGTTAGTGATATTCTTGATTGGTCTCGCTGAGTAGTATTACTTGTGTCAGGTTTTGTTGAGTACAAGCTTCCTATTTTCCCTATTATGATGTTTAAGTATTGTGAAGGATTTTGTGTTAAATTGTGAAATTGCTGTATTTCCTAAGTAATTGATATTAATATGGTGAGATCGGGTTGCGCGCCGTAACATGTGGAATAAGGGTAATATATTGAGGAGAAATAAGGGTGAATTGATATTATACGTTGGGATCAGGTTACACACCACGACATGTGTAATAAGGGTGGAATATGGTGAAATAAGGGTGAACCGTGATTGTGATTATTGTGATATGGTGGGATCGGGTTGCACACCGCAACACTTTTATTTATATTCTGTTGTTTATATGATTAAGAGGAAATAAGGCAGGATTACAATATGTACCAATGGGATCGGTTGCGCGTGCAACATCTATATGTTTATGCCTTTTTCTTTGGTTGTGTTAGCTGTACCGTAGTCTTGAATTACACTTAAGGATTGCTAATAGCCGAACACGGATGAAATACATTGGGTACTGTATTTATTTCTTGCAAGTTATGGTTTTTACTTTATTCTGTCTTCTTTTATGCCTTTATTATTCACTGTATGCAGGTTATATTGTGAGTGTACCGCCGTAGCCTCGTCATTCCTTTGTCGAGGTTAGGCTCGACACTTACCAGTACAAGGGGTCGGTTGTACTGATACTGCACTCTGCACTTCCTGTGCAGATTTTGGAGCAGGTAGTGGCTGATCGAGAGGTTGACTGTAGATTTCACATCTAGGAGACCCATGGTAGTCTTGTTGGCGTCTGCAGACCCTGACGTCCCCTTCTACACGCCCATACTTATGGTTTTACTTTATTTCACAAATAATTGTATTTTCTTTCAGGCAAATATTTGTAGTAAAATCTTAGTTTGTTCGTGAATTGTGACTCCGGATTCTTGGTAGAAATAGCATGTAACTAAAGTTATTGTTTATGTAGCTTCATGCTTATTTCGGATTATTTTAGCTTGTTTTACTGATAATCACTTAAATGCAAAAAATTGGCTAAATAACTTCTAACGTTGGTTTGCCTGGCAAATGTGATGTTAGGCGCCATCACAATTTCGATAGTGGAAATTTCGGATCGTGACAATATTATATCTTTATTTTAAGACGAAAAGATTTTAAAAGTCTTTTTTACATTTTTTAAACTTCGCGCCAAGAAAAATTAAGGCACATTAATTTAAATGGAGGGAATACTTGAAACTATTAGGTCATAGAAGGTTGTTATCCTTGAAAAGGCTTAGATGAAACATATGTTAGGTCCTCAAAAGTTAGTACTACTGACAAGTGTGACTTGGTATTTTAGGTCTTAGTAAAATACTACTCTTTACCATGATCTCAAATCTCAATAGATTATCGGACATAAAATTAGTTAAGCTTTGGTACTAATTCTGAGAGAACACATCTAGAGGTAGGGGTACATAGGTGGAATTGATTTGGATTTTTCAATAAATCAAACAAAACTAATAATGTCAGATTTTTCAATCTTGGATTTTTTGAGGTTTTAGATTTTTTTTTCGATCGATAAAATCTTCATAGCATAAAATATATAATTTGTGCTCCGAATATTTCTTAAGTCCTAGTAAAATATAACTATATAATGTATTTTTCAAGATACTAACAAAATAATATGAGATAAGTCATAACATTATACTAAAATATTCAATAACAAAGATAAAATAGTAAAATTACATAAAAAATATTGCTATTAATAAGCCATAATTAAAATTAAAATAATATAAAAATACTATATAGGTCATGCTAAAATAATTATATTATAAACCAATGTAAAAACTAAATTATCCAACAGTATCGTCATTCCTAGTAATAAATCAAATTTCTTTTATTAGAATTAGTATTGATTTGAACTTGTGTGATTTACTATATTTATGGGCATTAAAATTTATTTATCATTCATGAATGTTAAGTCTAAACTTGAAATAATACGTTAAAAGACAAAAATGTGAAAAAGTTTAAAAAATATTTATAAATTACATTATAATAAATATTTATATGTATAAAATATTTTTTAAAATTATATAAATGTACTATCGGGTTGGTTTGGTTTCGGTTTGACATTTTTTAGTTAAAACCAAACCAATTATGGTAGAGTTTTATTTTCCAATACCAAACAAAATCAAACCAAACCACATCGATTTTTCGATTTGACTCGGATTATCGGTTATGGATTACACTATTGTGGTAGCCGAAACGGCAGATTTCCCTGCTACATTACAATACCTTACTCTTTATACAAGAGCATATCTGGCTGAATATTTTATGTATTATGAACGATACACTTTAATTATTTATGATAATTCCTTCAAACAAGCGTAAGCTTATCGCCAAATATCTCTTCTGTTACGAAGACGGGCCGATCGTGAAACATATAGAGGAGATATTTTTTATTTGCATTAATGCCTTTTGAAAAGAGCCGCTACACCAATATCTAGAGGTGGATAGACATAAGATTAGGCAGCGTGATTAATTTTGAGGGAGCACATCCAAACGAAAGAGATAAGATTAGGCAGTGGTGTTAAATTACTAGTCACTATACAAAGCAAGCCAAGAGCAATTTGAATTTGTAATGGTCCAAATTTATCTTTCACAAGAAAAATAAGGGGACTAACTATTTGGGTTTATTAACCCAAAATGAAAAAATGAAGATACTTTTCTAAAATTTTCAAGGATTTACTATTTTCGGTCAAAATAAGTGACTTTTTATCTTTTTATTTTTATAAAAAATAAGTGTCGTTTTATATTTGTCACGATCCAAAATCTACTAGTCGTGTTGGAACCTAACCCAACCTGCTAGGCAAGCGAACTAACAGTCAGCACAATTAAATTGAGAATAATTAGCAGTCAATAAATGAATCAACTGAAACTTTATACAATAACCCAAGGACTAGTACAAGTCACGATCCCCTAAGACTTTAGATATACAAACAACAACAACAACAAAACTAGTTTGGTCCTAACATGTGGGGTCTGGGGAAGGTAGTCTGTACGCAGACCTTACCCCTACCTAATGCAGGTAGAGAGGTTGTTTCTAATAGACCCTCGACTGAGGAAGGGTAAGAAGAAGAAGAAGCAAGCAAGGAAGGAAGAAAGATGAAAAAAAAAATTGAAGAAAAAAAGATGGAAGAAAAAAAAGAAAAACAAAAGAAAAAAAAGAAAAAAAGAAGAAGATTTTACAGTATCCAATAATATCAACACGGAATATAATACCTGAGGCAAACAAAACCACATACCATAATAAAAACCAAAGAATATGAAGGGAAATGCATGCTACTAGGCCTATCATTGATCACTATACACTACCTACTAACCCTCTACCTTAATCCTCGACCTCCACACTCTCCTATCAAGTGTCATGTCATCGGTAATCACTTCTCCCCAGTACTTCTTAGGCCTACCTCGACCCTGTCAAGACCCAAATTTCCCTCTGTTGGGTACCGTGATGGAACCTAATATTAGGGACTAGGTAAGTCTAACGTTTCATTGAACAACAATAATAATAAAGGAAATATAACAGTCTCGATATGAAATCTTGACAGAATTTACAATTTCCCAAAACTCGGTAAATACGAGTCATAAGCTCTACGAATCCTTCTGACAAGAATCTAAGTACAACTGTATAGAAATAATAGTACAGTTGAATACAAGAAGGTGACTCCGAAGCCTGCGAGCGCAGCAACATGTTCACCTTGAGTCTCCTCAGCAAAGATCCACACAGCTAGCAACAATCAATACCTGGAACTTCTGTGCAAAACAAAAATGCACAGAAGAGTAGTATGAGCACACCACAGCGGTGCCCAGTAAGTATCAAGACTAACCTCGATGAAGTAGTGACGAGGACTAGTCCAGACACCCACTGGTCTAATAAGTGAAAAGGCATATTTATAATAGTGGTGAAAACATAATATTTATCTAAAGCTTTTTTGATAAAGTTAACAGTACGATAGGGTAATACAGAAAGGTATTCAGCAATTACGATCAACGAACCGTATAATTAAATATGCGCAAAGAGAATAGAAGGAACGCAAGTCAAATGTCGGAAATCATAACCCGATAGAGCGTTGGCAACTCAACACTGTATCAATTTATTCACGTCAGGCCTTAGCCAATAAACTCAGTAAAGCTGTCAAAAGTTTGAGTGAAAAACCTTTAAATCGTGATTTTTATATTGAAAACCTTAAGATGACAATTGATTAGAAAATAGGGGAGGGAATTCTTCCTTGAACAAAATTTTATGAATGTGTATATATATATATATATATATTTATAAAGAGGAAACCTTTAAGCATAGTTCCTTAAAAATATGAAATGTTCAAATATACTTTTCCAAATACTTCTTTTCAAATATCATTTGTCCATATATGTTTTCCCAAATACTGCTCATTCAAATATCATTTTTCCCGCAAGACAATTACTTTTCAAATATACTTTAAAAATAGAAGTCCTTCGGACATAACTTTTCTTGGAGATAATTGCCTTTCAGCTATACATTTCAATATATGTATATGTGTATATATGTATACTTGTCAAAACGCAGTGCAGAGGGAAAGATCTCAGGTCTCGGCCCGCAGTCCCAATATAAATATGCAATGCAATGCAGTACAGGGGAAAGATCACATGTCTCAGCCCGCAGTCCCACTGTAAATATGCTATGAAATACAGGGGAAAGATCACAGGTCTCGGCCCGTAGTCCCACTGTAAATATGCAATGAAATACAGGGGAAAGATCACATGTCTCAGCCCACAACCACTGTAAATATGCTATGCAGTACAGGGGAAAGATCACAGGTCTCAGCCCGCAGTCCCACTGTAAATATGCTATGAAATACAGGGGAAAGATCACAGGTCTCGGTCCGCAGTCCCACTGTAAATATGCAATGTAGCGCAGGGAAAAGATCACAGGTCTCGGCCCACAGTCCCACTGTTAATATGCAATGCATCGCAACAGAGAGAAAGCAACCAGAGCACAGCATAGAGAAAGCAACCAGAGCACAACACAAACAACAAGGCAAAATTGCAGAGTACGACGAGTAGTTCAACACGAGAACTTAAACCATAATAGCGACAGAAACTCACTCATGAAAAGTAACCACTGAAGGGCAACCCAAGCACAAGGAAGCGATGTAACAAGGGGAAAACATAACAATTATAGCAACGGTTCACAATATTCAAATCAATGGATAAGGAACCAGTTATCCCGGCAAGAGAAAACAACTATAATCAATCTCGCCTAATAATTTACTTCACGGAATGATCTCATCTTAAGCAAATATTCAACAATAGGAGGTACCAAGGGAATACCGCCAATATGGGTGATGGTTAACTATACCTGAGTAATATTTAAGGCAAATCAGGTAATCGTCATGTACGACTCAAGGGCATGCTTGACACCAATCCTCTATATATTCCAATTCCTAGTAACAATTATATGTCTAGATGTACTAATTCTAATTAATTAGGTAGCTTGTGAAGAAAATATAGTATACGGTAAGGAAGGGAGATATTCAGTTAAGTCAATCAAGATCAAATAATCAGCAAGAGGGGAAAGTCGAAAGCAAGAAAATCTAATTCAAACAGGAGAAGATGAAACTGGCAACCAGGAAACTCAACCTTAACAGTTACCACTTTATACGCAGGAGATATAGGAACCTAGGAATCCTAAAAAGGTCACCCTATTTGCAAATAAGTCTGAGTACGCACTCGTCACCTCGCGTACTCGGGCTACAATAAACATAGAAGACTCAAATCCTAAGGGGTAGTTCCCCCACACAAGGTTAGGCAAGATACTTACCTCAAACACGACAACGGGTTACTCGACAATGGACTTCTCGGGCGGGAAGACCTCCGGACGGCTCAAATAAACTAAAACAACTTCAGAATGTACATAAAACATATACGGAACTATTTCAAACGATAAAATTTCAATCTTTATAAAATTATAAAAATCAACCGAAAAGTTGACCCCCGGGCCCGCAACTCGGAATCTGACAAATTTACCAAAAACCGATGACCTGTCCCGATACGAGTTCACCCATACTAAATTTATCCAAATCCGATGTCAATTGGTCATTCAAATCATGAATTTTCAATTTAGAAATTTTCTTTCAAAAACCCAAGTTTCTTCAACCCAAAACACGAATTAAATGATGAAAACAAGAACTAATTCATGAGATATAATTAATTATGGTGGAAGAACACTTACCCATTCGATTATCTTGAAAATCCCCAAAAATCACTCTCAAATCCGAAGCCCAAAGTTCAAAATATGAAGAAAATGGCTAACCCTCGTTTATATGAATCTGCCAGGACTTCCGCACCTGCGGCCAGCTTAACCGCACCTGCGCGATCGCAGGAGCGAAACTCTAACCTCACCTGCGCCCCAAAGATCCGCACCTGCGCCCAATGATCGCTCCTGCGGGGATCGCACCTGCGCACTATTTCCGCACCTGCGGTACCCCATCCGCAGGTGCGACCACATCAGAAAAACAACACCAGCTGCCTTTTCCAAACTTTAAACTTCCCGCTAACCATCTTAAATCATCCCGAGCCCCTCGGAACCTTAACCAATTACACCAATAGGTCACATATCATCACACGAACTCAGTCGTACCCTCGGAACATCCAAAACAATGCCCGAATCACCGAATCAAACCAAAAATCAAACTTATAACTTTCAAAACCTCAAATATCCAAACTCGTGTCGAAACCTATCAAATCAACCCGGAACGACGTGAAAATTTGCAGACAAGTCCCAAATGAAACAACGATCCTAAAGCCATTCCCGAAATTTCATTCCGAGCCCGATATCAAATTTTCACCTATCGGCCGGAATCGCCAAAATTCTAACTTCCACCAAATGACCTCAATTAGCTCTACGGACCTCCAAATCCAATTCCAGACGCACGCCTAAGTCCGAAATCATCATACGAAGCTGTTGGCATTAAGCAAAACTCATTCCGAGGCCGTTTACTCAAAAGTCAAATCTCCAGTCAACTTTCTCCACTTAAGCTTAAAAAATTTGAAAATTCACCCCTAATTCGACTCGGGATTATCCGGCAACTGAATCTAACCACGCACACAGGTCGATATGCACAATGTGGAGCTGTTTATGACCTTAAATCACCAAACAGAGCTTAAATTCCCGAAACGACCGGTCGGGTCGTTACATTCTCCCCCTCTTAAAACCAACGTTCGTCCTAGAACGTGCCAAGACTCACCTTGAACTCATCCAATCACTTAACGCACGCTTCCAACTCACACCCGCAGGTGATCCCACGTCACCCCAAGCTACATAAGCCTGATGGCACCATCACAACCGCAATTTAGCCTGCCTATCACCACCGATAAGCCTCATATCTCAATTTCTCACCATATACTCTAGATCTGATCCTAAATCCATATGCGGCATTAGCCTCAACCAGCTGCATTAACTCATGAATATACCCATAAGGCACGACCACGCAATGTAGCACATCACACTCAGGCTCAAATAGCATTTTTGATCACAATAGCTGCCCGAAATCAACTCAACATTGGCAATTGGCCACACATATGGAAGAACTCTGCTCCAAACCCCATAATATTGATAGGATTCAATAAACACGAAGACATGATTATTAGGCACCTGAAACACATAGCCATAGCTAATGCCACCTGGCACACATCCCGCAAGCCAAAACTAAAGAAGCACATAACGAATATGAATGAATATGAAAAGAGAGACATATAAGGGAGCTATCAAACAAGCCCATAGGCATACTCTCTATAAATATTGACTTACCAAAAGCAATATAACAAGGAAGAAACAAAGCACATGAACAATTCACAAGGATCCCATCCTGATAAAAAATTTCCACCGCGGTACTCGACCCGGTCTACATATATCAAATCACAGCTAGTAAACAAAGTACTTAGGGAAAAAAATCACATAAGGCTCACCATAATGAACAATAAGGACTCGCCTCTAGTTTCACCACTAGCAAGGATGAATAAAACAACGGTAGACACAACTACTACTCATAAAATCTCCCAACAGGAGTAATCACAAAATATAGTGCAAAACATGAAACTCACTCATAAATGAAACAACGAATAAGGGAACTCGTCCCGACCAGCGTAACTATAATGGAATACGATTGGTGCCCCTCTGAAGCACATCAAAACAAACCTGAGTGAGGATACCTGGCACAACGGTCTATAGCCTGCTATATGAAACACATTGACGGGTCGGGCCTCCCCCTCTTGGGTGCCCTCTACTCACCTGAATACCCTACTATAACGCACTTACCTGAGCCCTGGAACCATCTCTCATCCTGTGGCTCATCTCCCCATAGAAACCAATCTCCCTTCCGACGTGGCTGTATAAACCACACAATACGGGTCCTCTGAGACCCAGGAATATCTGAGAACTCTCATACGAAGCTGGTAATGCAAACTGAACTGGTTGATCCAAAAAACCTCTACCGTGTCGTACCTTGCCTCCATAATAAGGACCAGTAGATCTCTCCAGCCTATGTGCCTCCTAACTGAAGCAACCAAGCGAGGTATATACCTGGCCAACTCACTAAATCGGACGACGTACTCTAATACTGACATAGCGCGTTGACGCAACTGCTCAAACTCCGTGCACCCTGCATCTCGGAGGGAGTGGGTGCAACTCCCTCAATAACATCTATGGAACATGGATCCATGCAAGTGAAACTGACTTGGCTGGGCTACCCCACTCATGTGCCCATCACTACTGACAAACCCACTACTCTAAACATGAGACGTGACAAAAGCAATCCTTCTCGTCTCTACAATACCCAAGGTACGAAGAATATAGTGGCACTCCTCTAGAAAACCCTTGCATCATATTTCGTCAATTCATTGAGAGGTAGGAGGGTGGTACTTCCTGTACCTTTAAATTCCCAAGGTGTTCTTCTTCCGATGTTGCTGCTCTAACCACGGGCTGAACGAAAACCACATGTTGTGCTGCCATGACCACTGGAACCTGACCCACATGGTCTTGCTGCTCTGGAGTGTAGACGGTGGGAGTCCGAACTCCTCTCAGGTCTGTGAAGTAGCTGGTGCACTAGGATCAATCCCGCTTGAGTCGATATACATATTATACTCCAAGCTACAACCCCGGTCTCTGAAGTCCGGAGTAACAATAGGCACCTCCAGTACTTGGTTTTCCCCAACTAGAATTGCTGGCGGCTCTTCAACGGTCGTTTTGGTAGGCATCTTAACTGCGAAACGTGCTGCTTGTCGGCCTCTGTCTCTGACCCTTGCGATGCTTGCCTCAGGTAACTTCATTAGGTACCGCAGTTCGCGTCCTCACCATTGGTGAGAGAATGGAATGATAACTTCAAGCTTCAAGTTCAATGAACTCGCATGATAGGAATGAAGGAAGTGAAATCATCCTAGTAGTTCCGTAGCCTCTCGAAGATAAGTACAGACGTCTCCGTACCGATCCGCAAGACTCTACTGAACCCGCTTATGACTCGTAGCACCTATGAACCTAGAGATCTGATACCAACTTGTCACGACCCAAATTTCCCTCCGTTGGGTACCGTGATGGCACCTAGTCTTAGGGACTAGGTAAGCCTAACGTTTCATTGAACAACAATAATAATAAAGGAAATATAACAGTCTCGATATGAAATCTTGACAGAATTTACAAATTTCCAAAACCCGATAAATACAAGTCATAAGCTCTACGAATCCTTCTGACAAGAATCTAAGTACAACTGTATAGAAATAATAAGTACAATTGAATACAAGAAGGTGACTCTGAAGCCTGCGAGCGCAGCAGTAGGTTCACCTTGAGTCTCCTCAGCAAAGATCCACAGAGCTAGCAACAGTCAATACCTGGAATTTCTGTGCAAAATAAAAATGCACAGAAGAGTAGTATGAGCACACCACATCGGTGCCCAGTAAGTATCAAGACTAACCTCGATGAAGTAGTGACGAGGACTAGTCCAGACACCCATTGGTATAATAAGTGAAAAGGCATATTTATAATAGTGGTGAAAACATAATATTTATCTAAAGCTTTTTTGATAAAGTTAACAGTACGATAGGGTAATACGGAAAGGTATTCAGCAATTATGGTCAACGAACCGTATAATTAAATATACGCAAAGAGAATAGAAGGAACGCAAGTCAAATGTCGAAAATCATAACCCGATAGAGCGCTGGCAACTCAGCACTGCATCAATTTATTCACGTTAGGCCTTAGCCAATAAACTCAGTAAAGCTGTCAAA
>ML279356.1:0-14947 GCA_005239495.1 Nicotiana undulata | reverse complement strand
TCAACGAACCGTATAATTAAATATGCGCAAAGAGAATAGAAGGAACGCAAGTCAAATGTCGGAAATCATAACCCGATAGAGCGTTGGCAACTCAACACTGTATCAATTTATTCACGTCAGGCCTTAGCCAATAAACTCAGTAAAGCTGTCAAAAGTTTGAGTGAAAAACCTTTAAATCGTGATTTTTATATTGAAAACCTTAAGATGACAATTGATTAGAAAATAGGGGAGGGAATTCTTCCTTGAACAAAATTTTATGAATGTGTATATATATATATATATATATATATATATATATATATTGTAAAGAGGAAACCTTTAAGCATAGTTCCTTAAAAATATGAAATGTTCAAATTTACTTTTCCAAATACTGCTTTTCAAATATCATTTGTCCAGATATGTTTTCCCAAATACTGCTCATTCAAATATCATTTTTCCCGCAAGACAATTACTTTTCAAATATACTTTAAAAATAGAAGTCCTTCGGACATAACATTTCTTGGAGATAATTGCCTTTCAGCTATACATTTCAATATATGTATATGTGTATATATGTATACTTGTCAAAACGCAGTGCAGAGGGAAAGATCTCAGGTCTCGGCCCGCAGTCCCAATGTAAATATGCAATGCAATGCAGTACAGGGGAAAGATCACAGGTCTCAACCCGCAGTCCCACTGTAAATATGCTATGAAATACAGGGGAAAGATCACAGATCTCGGCCCGTAGTCTCACTGTAAATATGCAATGAAATACAGGGGAAAGATCACAGGTCTCAGCCCGCAGTCCCACAGTAAATATGCTATGCAGTATAGGGGAAAGATCACAGGTCTCAGCCCGCAATGCCACTGTAAATATGCTATGAAATACAGGGGAAAGATCACAGGTCTCGGCCCGCAGTCCCACTGTAAATATGCTATGCAGTACAGGGGAAAGATCACAGGTCTCGGCCCGCAGTCCCACTGTAAATATGCTATGAAATACAGGGGAAAGATCACAGGTCTCGGCCCGCAGTCCCACTGTAAATATGCTATGAAATACAGGGAAAAGATCACAGGTCTCGGCCCGCAGTCCCACTGTAAATATGCAATGTAGCGCAGGGGAAAGATCACAGGTCTCGGCCCGCAGTCCCACTGTTAATATGCAATGCAGTGCAACAGAGAGAAAGCAACTAGAGCACAGCAGAGAGAAAGTAACCAGAGCACAGCACAAACAACAAGGCAAAAATGCAGAGTACGACGAGCAGTTCAACACGAGAACTTAAACCATAATAGCGGCAGAAACTCACTCATGAAAAGTAACCACTGAAGGGAAACCCAAGCACAAGGAAGCGATGTAACGAGGGGAAAACATAACAATTATAGCAACGGTTCACAATATTTAAATCAATGGATAAGGAACCAGTTATCCCGGCAAGGGAAAATAACTATAACCAATCTCGCCTAATAATTTACTTCACGGAATGATCTCAGCTTAAGAAAATATTCAAAAATAGGAGGTACCAAGGGAATACCGCCAATATGGGTGATGGTCAACTATACCTGAGTAATATTTAAGGCAAATCAGGTAATCGTCATGTACGACTCAAGGGCATGCTTGACACCAATCCTATATATATTCCAATTCCTAGAAACAATTATATGTCTAGATGATACTAATTCTAATTAATTAGGCAGCTTGTGAAGAAAATATAGTATACGGTAAGGAAGGGAGATATTCAGTTAAGTCAATCAAGATCAAANTACAATCAACATAGAAGACTCAAATCCTAAGGGGTAGTTCCCCCACACAAGGTTAGGCAAGATACTTACCTCAAAGACGACAACCGGTTACTCGACAATGGACTTCTCGGGCGGGAAGACCTCTGGACGGCTCAAATAAACTAAAACAACTTCAAAATGTACATAAAACATATAAGGAACTATTTCAAACGATAAAGTTTCAATCTTTATAAAATTATAAAAATCAACCGAAAAGTCGACCCCCGGGCCCGCACCTCGGAATCCAAAAAATTTACCAAAAACCGATTACCCGTCCCGATACGAGTTCACCCATACTAAATTTATCCAAATCCGATGTCAATTGGTCATTCAAATCATGAATTTTCAATTTAGAAATTTTCTTTCAAAAACCCAAGTTTCTTCAACCCAAAACACGAATTAAATGATGAAAACAAGAACTAATTCATGAGATATAATTAATTATGGTGGAAGAACACTTACCCATTCGATTATCTTGAAAATCCCCAAAAATCGCTCTCAAATCCGAAGCCCAAAGTTCAAAATATGAAGAAAATGGCTAACCCTGGTTTATATGAATCTGCCAGGACTTCCGCACCTGCGACCAGCTTAACCACACCTGCGCGATCGCAGGTGCGAAACTCTAACCTCACCTGCGCTCCAGTCCGCACCTGCGCCCAATGATCACCCCTGCGGGGACCGCACCTGCGCCCCAAAGATCCGCACCTGCGAAGGCTGCCCAGTCCACCCCAGCTCGCACCTGCGCACTATTTCCGCACCTGCGAAGCTCGCACCTGCGGTACCCCATCCGCAGGTGCGGCCACATCAGAACAGCAACACCAGCTGCCTTTTCCAAACTTTAAACTTCCCGCTAACCATCTTAAATCATCCCGAGCCCCTTGGGACCTTAACCAATTACACCAATAGGTCACACATCATCACACGAACTCAGTCGGACCCTCGGAACACCCAAAACAACACCCGAATCACCGAATCAAACCAAAAATCAAACTTATAACTTTCAAAACCTCAAATATCCAAACTCGTGCCGAAACCTATCAAATCAACCCGGAACGACGTGAAAATTTGCAGACAAGTCCAAAATGAAACAACGATCCTACATCCACTCCCGAAATTTCATTCCGAGCCCGATATCAAATTTTCACCTATCGGCCGGAATCGCCGAAATTCTAACTTCCGCCAAATGACCTCAATTTGCTCTACGGACCTCCAAATCCAATTCCGGACGCACGCCTAAGTCCAAAATCATCATACGAAGCTGTTGGCGTTAACCAAAACTCATTCCGGGGCCGTTTACTCAAAGGTCAAACCTCCAGTCAACTTTCTCCACTTAAGTTTCAAAATTTTGAAAATTCACCCCTTATTCGACTCCGGATTATCCGGCAACTGAATTTTACCACGCACACAGGTTGATATGCACAATGTGGAGCTGTTTATGACCTTACATCACCAAACGGAGCTTAAATTCCCGAAACGACCGGTCGGGTCGTTACAGACCCCTTCTTAAACTCTCCATGGCCAACCTCTCACACCTCCTGACATGGGCATCATTGTTTCTTCTCCTAATATGTTCGAACCATCTCAGCCGCGACTCCCACATCTTGTCCTCCACGGAGGCTACTCCCGCTCTTTCTCGGATAGCTTCATTCTTAATTCTATCTCTCGTGGTACACCCACACATTTATATCAACATCCTCATCTCTGCTACTCTCATCTTCTGCACGTGGGAGTTCTTGACTGGCCAACACTTAGACCCATACAACATAGCGGGTCGAACCACCACTCGATAAAACTTACCCTTAAGTCCTAACGGCACCTTCTTATCACATAGAACACCGGAAGCGAGCCTTCACTTCATCCACCCCGCTCCGATGTGATGTGTGACATCTTTGTCAATCTCCCCGTTACCCTGGATAATAGACCCAAGATACTTAAAACTCGTTCTCTTGGGGATAACTTGAGCATCAAGCTTAACCTCTACGTCTCCATCATGGGTCTCACTGAATTTGCACTCCACGTATTCTATCTTGGTTCTATTCAGTTTGAAACCTTTAGACTCCAAGGTCTGTCTCCAAACCTCTAACCTCGCATTAACTCCACTACGCATCTCGTCAATCAACACTATATCATCGGCAAATAGCATGTACCAAGGAACCTCCCCTTGGATGTGATGCGACAATACATCCTTAGCCAAGGCAAACAAAACTGGGTTAAGAGCCTATCCCTAGTGCAACCCCATAACCACATGGAAAAGGTCCGAGTCACCACCCACAGTCCTCACCGAGTCTTGGCATCTTCATACATATCCTTAATCACCCTAATGTATGCTACCGGAACTCCGCTAACCTCCAAACACCTCCACAGGACCTCCCTCGGAACTTTATCGTATGTCTTCTCAAGGTCAATAAACACCATATGTAATTCCTTCTTCCTTCCCCTATATTGCTCCACTAATCTCCATACCAGATGAATCACTTCCGTAGTCGAACGCCCCGACATGTTTCAAAACTGATTCTCGGAAATAGACACGCACTTCCTCACCCTGGAATCCACCACTCTCTCCCAAACCTTCATAGTGTGACTCAATAACTTGATATCTCTATAATTGTTGTAATTTTGGATATCACCCTTGTTCTTGTAAATCGGAACCATCGTACTCCACCTCCATTCTTCGGGCATCTTCTTTGCCTTAAAATAAATATTAAACAACCTAGTGAGACACTCCAAACCTTCCCGCCCCACGCTCTTCCAGAATTCCACCGGGATTTCGTCTGGCCCCGTTGCTCTGCCCCTGCACATCTTATGCATCGCTCCTTCCACCACCTCTACCGTAATTCGCCTATAGTACCCAGAATCCCGCCGACTCTCGGAGTGCTCCAACTCAACCAGCACAATGCTTCTATCCCCCTCCTCATTCAACAGTTTATGGAAGAGTGTCTGTCATCTTCTCCTAATGAGTGCCTCATCCATCAACACTTTACCATCCTCGTCCTTGATGCACTTGACTTGGTCTAAGTCACGGGATTTCCTCTCCCTCACCTTGGCCAACCGGTATAACCTCTTGTCCCCACCTTTTCCCTCGAGCTCCTCGTATAAACTAGCAAATGCTGCGTTCTTAGCCGTTGTAACTGCTAACTTTGCCTCTTTCTTTGCCTTTATGTAACACTCCCGATACGTCCTTTTTTCCTCCTCGTTTGTACTCTCTACTAGCTTCAAATAAGTAGCACTCTTAGCTTCCACTTCACAAAGCTGGTATGAAATAATATTTACAACATATGTTTGCAATATACATAACATATTACAATTTTAAAACTACCAAGGACAAGTGATAACTATGTCCGAAAATCAGGTACGTTTCCAATGCCAGCCCCCGCCAGACGCAGCAACATCGACTCCAAGATCTGTACGCAAAGTGCAGTAGTATAGTATAAGCACAACCAAACTTGTATACTCAATAAGCATCATAACTAACCTCGACGAGGTATTAGAGGCAAGAACTATATATGACACTCAATGCCCCGTACACAGTTCATAAATTCAATAAGTATAGAATATATATACGATCAAATCAAGAAAATCTCACGTAAAACCACCTTGGTACTCACAATTCTTTGTTTTAGAGTGTCCTGCTCAGTCAACAATCCAACGTATATCTGTATGGTACATGCCACTATATCTGTATCTTTACATACCTCACTTATTCGTTCTTTCTATTTCTTCAACGGAAGTCAAACATTTATATATATCCTTGACTTATTTATGTGCTATAAAAAATTAGCTATCTACAAGTCATGGATTACTTCTGCAAATTGTCCAATGAAAATATGCAGTAAAAGTTGTAGTAGTAAGATACTACTTTACCTTTCAGGCAAAGGACTTCTGTAAATTGCCCAATTATTTGCAATTGTAAACAGACAAATACATAATGTAGCAAACAAAAGAAATTTAAAGCAAAGAAATAATTGATCAAACTTAAATCAACTCACAATATAAAGTAAAAATAGCTTCCACTTGACACGTCTGATCACCGAGTGATCAGTCTTGTCTTTGAAAATAGTTAAATAGGGCCATAATGGTTTTTGTTTTTGTTCTAGTACATATTGGTTTAACCATGTTCCTCTGTCACGACCCGAAATTTCACCTTCAGACTGTGATAACGTCTAACGTTGTACCCATTAGATAAGCCAACGTTTTGGGTAAAATTCACTATTCTCTTTATTTATGACATCAAAAGATAACAATAAGCATGAACGATTAACTAAGAATGCGGAAGCTACGAGGTTACCAACTTAATATTCCGTACATAATCCCCCCAGAGCTGGTGTCACAAATCTCACGGACAATCTAAGAATTTTTACAACAAGAATCTGAAATGAACAAGTACAACTGTCTGAAAATACAAATAAGACAGAAAGGAAAAGATAGATGGTGACGTCAAGGCCCGCGAACGTCTGCGGGACAACCTCGGTGTCGCCTGTGTGGACTGAAGGATACTCCCTCTATCAGTGCCCACTGGATCCGGATCCGTAATCTGCACAACATAAAGAAGTGCAGGTGTAACATCAGTACAATCGACCCTATGTACTGAGTAAGTGTCGAGACTAATCTCGGCGAAGTAGTGACGAGGCTAGACACGACTACAACAAATTACATGTACAGTTCTACAATATATAACAGAAAATAAACTGTTAAGTATGACAAGACATAGGACAATTAATGGGGAAAACAAGATATAAACAGTAATGAATTACTGATCAAGGCAACAATATAGAAGAGTAAAAAGTCAACAGGTTGTGACAACACGAACAAATATGTACACGACATCACCCTTCGTGCTTTTACTCCTATCCTCACCAAAATAAGTACACGGCATCACCCTTCGTGTTTTTACTCTCGTCCTCACAATACAATAAGTAATTAAAAGGGCACGGCATGTTCCTTCGTGCTTTTAAATGTAAAATCATGGCACGACATCACCCTTCGTGCTTTTACTCTCGTTCTCACAATGCAATAAATAAATAAAAGGGCACGACATGTTCCTTCGTGCTTTTAAATGTAAAATCATGGCACGGCATCACCCTTCGTGCTTTTACTCTCTTCCTCACAATGTAATAATTAAATAAAAGGGCACGTCATGTTCCTTCGTGCTTTTAAAAGTAAAATCATGGCACGGCATCACGCTTCGTGCTTTTACTCTCTTCCTCACAATGCAATAAATGAAATGAATACACGGCATCATCCTTTGTTCTTTACACTCTTCCTCACCCAATCAACATCAAATAACAACTTGGCAAGGAAATCAACAGTAGGAAGTACAATTCATAACCACCCAACAAGGGGATAACAACCAAAAATAATACCGCCCGGCAAGGGGCTCAGTTATAACCAATCTCATACGAGTATATAACTTAATAAAATCACTCTTCAACTGAAACAACTTATCACAAATCCTTAATCAAGTATTCTCAGTAATTGAACAACTTCCAAAATGAATTTACTTCATAACACAATGAATATCGAAGCAATAACATGTAATACACCAAAACCGACTCACGGGCATGCTTGACACACAATGTATAGGTACTCGTCACCTCACCTATACATTGAACATGATTGAAACAGGTAGCACATACGACTCAACACCTATTCCCTCAAGCTAAAGTTAGGCCAAACACGTACCTCGATGCCACGAACACAAATCAAGCCTCTACTACCGCTTTACGTCTTGATTCCACCACTAACTCGCTCGTATCTAGCCACAAGTTGCTTAATTACATCAATAAATGCTAAATGAATAAGTTCTAATGCATAGAAATGAGTTTTCTAAGGTTTTTCCCCAAAAGTCAAAAATCGACCCCGGGTCCGCTTGGTCCAAACCCGAAATTCGGACCAAAACCCGATTACATATTCACCCCCTAGCCCGGGTATATAATTCGTTTTGGAATACGACCCCAAATTGAGGTCTAAATTCCCAAATTTCAATATTCTTAGATTTTACCCAAAAATCCCAATTCCCCCATGAAAACCCTAGATTCTAGGATGAAATCTTGTAAAAAGAAGTATAGGAGTAAATAAAATGAGTTAGAAATCACTTACAAATGTTTTGGAGAAGAAAGAGTGTTTAGAAAATCTCCTCTTATGTTTTAGGGTTTTGAAAAATAGAAAATAACTGAAAATCCCGTTTATATATACCCCTCTCATGCCTCCACCGCGGACCGCGGCCGCGAAGGTTCCACCACGGACCGCGCTAGGGCGACCGCGGCCGCGAAGGCCTCGACTACTGGAACCTCTCTGAACTCCCCCACCGCGGACCGCGCTAGGGCGACCGCGGCCGCGAAGGCCTCGACTACTGGAACCTCTCTGAACTCCCCCACCGCGGACCGCGCTAGGGCGACCGCGACCGGGAAGGTCCACCGCAGACTGCGAAAGGTCGATCGCGGACCGCGCTACAGGTTCAGAGACCTGGACCCCTTCTGATCTGCAACTGCTGCATTCTAAGTCTAAACCACCCAGGGACCTACCCGAAATTCTCCCGAGCCCTCGGGGCTCAACATCAATTATTCACACAACCTCAAAGACATCCTACGAACTTACTCGTATAGTTACACCACCAAAATAACATCAAAAACAACGAATTACACCTCAAAATCATTAATATACTTCAAAACTTCTCAAACTCTCAAATTCTCCATTTGTAGTTCGAATCATGTCAAACTTAGTCCGTTTCTTACCAAATTACACAGATAACTCATAATGAACATATTAAACCTGTTTTGGGCTCCGGAACCATAATACGTGGCCCGATCACACAGGTTTCACATTAAATTTCATTTTCAAAAGCCTTATATTTTTCATAAAAATAATTTTCTTTAAAAATTCATTTCTCGGACTTGGGACCTCGGAATTCGATTGTGGGCATACGCCCAAGTCCCATATTTTCCTACAGACCCTCCGGGACCGTCGAATCACGGGTCTGGGTCTGTTTACCAAAAATATTGACCAAAGTCAACTTTATTCAAATAATCATCATAAATTCAACCTTTTATCAAATTTTCCACATACAGGCTCCCCGGCTATCCGCATAACTCTTCTACCTGGACTGAGCTGTACGAAGTCTATCCTGAATGACATTCACCTTGTCCAAGGTATCCTGGACTAACTCAGAACCCAACAATCTAGCCTCTCCCATCTCAAACAATCTGATTGGCGACCGACACCGCCTACCACATAATGCCTCATACGGAGCCATCTGAATGCTCGACTGATAACTGTTGTTGTAGGAAAACTCAGTTAAAGGAAAGAACTGATCCCATGGTCCTTCAAAGTCAATGACACAAGCCCGCAACATATCCTCCAAGATCTGAATGGTACGCTCGGACGTCCTTCTGAGGATGGAACGCTATGCTCAAATCAACCCGTGTGCCAACTCCCGCTGAAATACTCTCCATAAATGGGAGGTAAATTGAGTACCTCGGTCTGAAATAATGGATAAAGGCACACCATGCAATCGAACAATCTCTCTTATATAGATCTTTTCCAACTTCTCCGCTGAATAGGAAACTGATACAGGAATGAAGTGTGCTGACTTGGTCAGCCTATCCACAATAACCCACACCGCATCAAACATCCTCTGAGTCTGTGAGAGCCCAACTACGAAATCCATGGTGATACGCTCCCACTTCCACTCGGGAAGATCAATCTGCTGCATAAAACCACCGGGTCTCTAGTGCTCGTACTTAACCTGCTGACGGTTCAAGCACCGAGCTACATATGCTACAATATCCATCTTCATCCTCCACCACCAATAATGCTGCCGCAAGTCGTGGTACATCTTCGCGGCGCCCGGATGAATTCAATACCGAGAACTATGGGCCTCATGTAGTATCAACTCACGAAGGCCATCAACATCGGGTACACAAATACGACCCTGCATCCTCAGAACTCCCTCATCATCAACTGTGACCTGCTTGGCACCTCCGTGCCGGACCGTATCTCTAAAAACACATAAATGACGATCATCATACTGCCTGGACCGAATACGATCATACAATGAGGAACGGGCCACGGTATGGGCCAAAACACTACTAGTCTCAGAAACCTCCAATCTCATAAATCGGTTGGCCAAAGCCTGAACATCCAAAGCAAACGGTCGCTCTTCGACCGACAAATAAGCAAGACTACCCATACTGGCTGACTTCCGACTCAAGGCATCGGCCACCACATTGGCCTTCCCCGGATGATATAAGATGGTAATGTCATAATCCTTCAACAGCTCTAACCATCTCCTCTGCATCATATTCAACTCCTTCTGCTTGAATAAATACTGCAAACTCTTATGATCCGTGAACACCTCACATGGAACCCCATAAAGATAATGCCTCCAAATCTTCAATGCATGAACAATAGCTGCTAATTCCAAATCGTGGACTGGATAATTCTTCTCATGAACCTTCAACTGACGTGAGGCATAAGCTATGACCTTGCCCTCCTGCATCAATGTTGCACCAAGCCCAACCCGTGAAGCATCACAATACGCGATATAAGGCCCTGGACCTGTGGGAAAAACTAACACCGGTGTAGTGGTCAAAGTTGTATTGAGCTTCTGAAAGCTCACCTCACACCCATCGGACCACCTGAACTGGGCACCCTTCTGAGTCAACCTGGTCATCGGGGCTGCGATGGATTAAAAGCCTTTCACAAATCGGCGATAATAACCTGCTAAGCCCAAGAAGCTCCGAATCTCTATAGCTGAGGTGGGTCTAGGCCAATCTATGACTGCTGAAATCTTCTTGGGATCCACCTGAATGCCCTATGCCGACACAACATGGCCCATAAATGCCACCGAACTCAACCAGAACTCACACTTAGAAAATTTGGCATACAACTGACTGTCCCTCAGAGTGTGGAGGACGACTCGAAGGTGCTGCTCATGCTCCCCTCGGCTACGAGAGTAAATCAAAATATCATCAATGAAGACTATAAACGAGTCCAAATAGGGCCTGAACACCCGGTTCATGAACTCCATGAAAGCAGCTGGGGCATTTGTCAACCCAAATGACATCACCAAGAACTCATAATGCCCATACCGAGTGTGAAAGGCTGTCTTAGGGACATCAGACGCCCTAATCCTTAGCTGATGGTACCCAAATCTCAAGTCTATCTTGGAAAACACTATAGCACCCTGAAGCTGGTAGAATAAATCATCTATCCTCGGCAAAGGATACTTATTCTTAATAGTAACCTTATTCAACTGCCGGTAGTCAATACACATCCGCATTGAGACATCTTTCTTCTTAACAAACAACACTGGGGCACCCCAAGGGGAAACACTAGGCCTAATGAAGCCTTTATGCAACAAATCCTGCAGCTGATCCTTCAACTCTGGCGGGGCCACACGATACGGCGGAGTAGAAATGGGTTGAGTGCCCGGAGACAACTCTATACAAAAATCAATATCCCAGTCGGGTGGCATACCCGGCAGGTCAGCAGGGAAGACCTATGGAAACTCACGAACCACGGGCACAGACTCCATAGAAGGAACCTCGGCGCCAGAATCACGAACATAGGCCAAATAGGCCAAAAAAACCTTCTCGACCATGCGCCGAGCCTTTATATATGAAATAACTCTACCCAAAGAATGACTAGGAGTCCCTCTCCACTCCAAACGAGGTACTCCTAGTAAAGCCAAGGCACAGTCTTGGCGTGACACTCTTGAATAGCATGGTAGGGATATTGACAATCCATCCCTAATATAACATCAAAGTCAACCATATCAAGAAGCAAAAGATGTACCCGAGTCTTCAAACCACCAATAACCACTAAGCATGAACGGTAGACTCGATCTACCACAATAGAATCACCCACCGGGGTAGACACATATACAGAAGTACTCAGGGCATCACGGGGCATACTCAAATGAGGGGAAAAATATGAAGACACATAGGAAAATGTAGACCCCGGTCAAACAAAATTGAAGCATCTCTACTACAAACTGAGACCGTACCTGTGATGACTGCATCGGAGGCCTCAGCCTCGGGCCTGGCCGGAATAGCATAGCATCAGGGCGGAGCCCCTCCAACCTGAACATCTATGGGTCGACCTACTGCGGACTGACCTCTACCTCTCGGGGCCTATCCTCACCTCTATGAGTCTGACCTCCACCTCTGGCACCTCGTCCTCCACCCCTAGCTGGCTGAGGGGGAGGGGGTGAACCTCATGCGGGAATCATAACACGTGAACTCTGATACTGAGAACTTCCAAAAGCTCGGGGGCAATACCTAGCAATGTGCCCTGAAACACCACAAGAATAACAAGACCTCTACTGCTGAGGCTGCTGACTCTGGAACTGACCATGTCGACCCGAATAACCACCCTGGAAGCTCTGAAGCGGCGGCGCACTAATAGGAGCTGGTGGCTCACTGCGAGATACCTGAAGTGCCGACTGGTATGGCCTAGGAGAATGAACTCTGCCGAAAGAATCTCTGCCTCCAGATGAAGTGCCACTGAACCAGCCGAAATGACGAGGTCTCTTGTTAGACCCCTGACCACCGCCCTGTGACAAAACCATCTCAATCCTCCTGGCCACATTGACCGCCTCTTGGAATGAAATATCCGTACCTGACTCTCTGGCCATCTGGAGTCTAATAGGCTGAGCCAAACCCTCAATAAACCTCTTCACTCTCCCTCGATCCATGGGGAGTATCATGATAGCATATCAGGCCAGAGTAATGAACCTGGTCTCGTACTGTGTTACAGTTATAGGTCCCTGCTGGAGGCGCTCAAACTGCCTCCGGTAGTCCTCTCTCTTAATAATGGGAAGAAACTTCCCCAAGAACAACTCGGAGAACTGAGCCCAAGTCAAAGGAGCAGGCCCAGCTGGTCTTGTCAAGCAATAATCTCTCCACCAAGTCTTGGCGGTACCAGAAAGACGAAATGTGGCAAAATCAACTCCATTGGACACTACTATGCCCATGTTCCGAAGAACCTCAAAACAATTGTCCAAGTAATCATGGGGATCCTCTGATGGTGCACCAGTAAAAGTAGTAGTGAACTACTTGGTGAACCGATATAATCTCCATAGGGCATCTGCTGACATAGCTTCTCCCTCTACTGCCGGTGCCACAATGCCCGGCTGAACTACTCTGACTGCCTGAGGTGCTGGAGTCTGGAACTGAGTGGCTAATTGCTATGGCGTGCGAGTAGCAGGAGTCTGGGTCCCTCCCCCAGCCTGAGATACGGCTGGTGCTGTAGGAAGAAGACCGGCCTGAGCCACACTCTCCATAAGTCCCACTAAGCGGACTAGAGCGTCCTGAAGCACCGGGGTGGCAATGAACCCCTCTGGGACCTGAGTTGGTTCGACTGGAACCGTCTGAGCAGGAACCTCACCGGCAAGGTCTACCTGTGGGTCCTCTACTGGGGTGCTGCTCTAGGCTGAGCCCTGCCCCTGCCTCGGCCTCTAGCACGGCCTCGACCCCTCGTAGGAGCCGCAACAGGAGGATCGGGCTACTGATCGGTAGATTAGGAAGCACGCGTTCTCGCCATCTGCGAGAGAATAGAATGGAAACTCGATTAGCATTTAGAATTTCCAATCGCACGACAGAGCAGAAGGAAAAGTTAAGTCATTCCTAACTTTGCAGCCTCTAGGGGATAAGTATAGACGTGTCCGCACCGATCCCTCAGACTCTACCAAGTTTGTCCGTGAGTTGTGAGACCTACGCAACCTAGAGCTCTGATACCAACTTGTCACGACCCGAAATCCCACCTTCAGGCCGTGATGGCGTCTAACGTTGTACCCGCTAGACAAGCCAACGTTTTGGGTAAAATTCACTATTCTCTTTATTTATGACATCAAAAGGTAACAATAAGCATGAACGATTAACTAAGAATGCGGAAGCTACGAAGTTACCAACTTAATATAATAAACAATACGATATTTCCGTACAAAATCCCCCCAAGAACTGGTGTCACAAATCACACGGACAGTCTAAGAATTTCTACAACAAGAGTCTGAAATGAACAAGTACAACTATCTGGAAATACAAATAAGATAGAAAGGAAAAGATAGATGGTGACGCCAAGGCCCGCGAACGCTTGCGGGACTCCTCGGTGTTGCCTGTGTGGACTGAAGGATACTCCCTCTATCAGTGCCCACTGGGTCCGGATCCGTAATCTGCACAACATAAAGAAGTGCAGATGTAGCATCAGTAAAACCGACACCATGTACTGAGTAAGTGCCGAGCCTAACCTCGGCGAAGTAGTGACGAGGCTAGACACGACTACAACAAATTACCTGTACAGTTCTACAATATATAACAGGAAATAAACAGTTAAGTACGGCAAGACAGGGGACAATTAATGGGGAAAACAAGAGATAAGCAGTAATGAATTACTGAGCAAGGCAACAATATAGAAGAGTTAAAAGTCAACATGTAGTGAGAACACGAAAAAATATGTAGACGGCATCACCCTTCGTGCTTTTACTCGACATGTTCCTTCGTGCTTTTAAATGTAAAATCATGGCACGACATCACCCTTCGTGCTTTTACTCTCGTCCTCACAATGCAATAAATAAATAAAAGGGCACGAAATGTTCGTTCATGCTTTTAAATCTAAAATCATGGCACAACATCACGCTTCGTGCTTGTACTCTTCCTCACAATGCAATAAATAAATAAAAGCGCACGACATGTTCCTTCGTGCTTTTAAAAGTAAAATCATGGCACGACATCACCCTTCGTGCTTTTACTCTCTTCCTCACAATGCAATAAATGAAATGAATACACGGCATCACCCTTCGTGCTTTACACTCTTCCTCACCCAATCAACATCAAACAACAACTTGGCAAGAAAATCAACAGTAGGAAGTACAATTCATAACCACCCAGCAAGGGGATAACAACCAAAAATAATACTGCCCGGCAAGGGACTCAGCTATAACCAATCTCATACGAGTATATAACTTAATAAAATCACTCTTCAACTGAAACAACTTATCACAAATCCTTAATCAAGTATTCTCAGTAATTGAACAACTTCCAAAATGAATCTACTTCATAACACAATGAATATCGAAGCAATAACATGTAATACACCAAAATCGACTCACGGGCATGCTTGACACACAACATATAGGTACTCGTCACCTCACCTATACATTGAACATGATTGAAACAAGTAGCACATACGACTC